>JAWVWN010002507.1:0-16433 GCA_037367305.1 Phrynocephalus vlangalii
TTCTTTCAATCTGCACAGTCTTTCTCCCCAATGTACTTTCCCCCCTTAAGTTACCTTATTTGGTTTTTCTGTATGCCCCTCCCTTTTCCATGGTAATGGGGATGATCCATGTGTGGGAAGCAGCTTCTTCTTCCTCCCTGGCTCACAAAGAGCTTGGTCAGTGTTGGCCATGTTGCCTCCTTGGAAGCCACTATCTGTGGAGTTGAAGCTCATTAACTTTTTGGAGTGAAGAGACTCTAACGTCATTCATCCAGCCTCCTTAGGCTTTCCTGTTTCTTCTGAATTTAAAGGCTATTCCAAGAATGACTGGGAGAGAACCTTTTCTCTGTAGGAACTACAGATGCTTCAAGCTATTCCTGCTGTAATGCAGAATAGTTGAGGTAATTTGGTCTTGAATGGGCAACAAAAGACCTGTTCCTAATTTATTAACATGGACAGGTCCAGCTACCTGGATTGTCTATACTCTGCATATGAGAGACTGGTATGGGGATTGTCATGATAAATTCCTGCACTACCCACATGTCACTGTTTGGGAGTGCGAAAGTACGGCTGTGGCCAATATATTGGCACTTCACATTGCATAACTGATGGTTTGTGTTCAGAATTGCCAACCAGGTCTCAATTTCTAGCAGATGAAAACAGATGCAAAGGTTCAACTTATCTCCCCTTCCCCTTGGCCCATGCACCTTTAGTCACAGAAAAATGCTTCCCCTGCTTGATAGCTCAGTGTATAGGCATCTTGCCTGGCTTCCTTGACAGGAAGGATGGACTTGATGATCCATAGAATCCCTTCCAGCTCGGCTATTCTAATATTATTAAAATAAACTGTTCAGAACGTCAGCTGTGATGGTGTGCAATGTTGATTTATCTAATTTGTGTACACGGAAAGATAGCTCTTAAAACACTACTGGGCAGCAGTACTGGGCACCTTGACACATTTTGTAACCCATGCCTCCACCTCCTGATGCAACTGCTTTCAGAAGCATCCCACTGAAAGTTAGTGTCATGGCAGCAGTAGCAGTAAGGAGCATCCTGGACACCTGCATTTCCTTTAAAACAAGGTATGCAGGGAGGACTGCACTCCTCGAATCCTTTCGGAAGTGCATTGCATTTTTTAAAATAGGTTGTGTGCTCCCTGTGCACCTTGTTTGAAATAGGCAATTTCACCAAATGAAAAATGAAATGCTTTTTTTTTTGTTATGTAGCAAAACAAAACAAACCGAGGAAACAGTGTTTCGTTAGTAATGAAACAAACCAGCAGCTTTTTGTTTAAAACAAACTGATTCATTTCACTGTAAAATGGCTCTCCTGGGCCCTAGAGGCACCTGCTGCCTCTAGGACCCAGAGGAGCCATTTTATAGAGCAACAAATCGATTCATTACTGGTTTGTTTCGTACAAACTTTTTTTAAAAAAAATCATTTCTAATGAAACAAAACAAATCACGGGGGAACAAAACAAAACAAAACAAAACATTTTTTTCCGTTTTGTGCCCATCCCTAATAGGCAATGTTCCTCTCCCTAATTCTGCTTTTGTGACATTGATAAATTTGAGGGGTAGGGTAGTAGATATGTGTGATCCTCCCAGCAGTCACCCGCACAGTAGAAATTGCATGACAAATTTTGCCCAATTCCTTAAAGGACCCAAGAACATTTTTTGTAAATAACTGGCCACCCAACTGCTGGACAGTTCAGGGGGTTTTAGGGTCTCTGGCTGTGGAGCCAGAGGGAACCCAGTCCCCCACTGTCCCTCCTTAACAAGGGCTGGATTTAAACCAATCCACACAGTCCTCTCCAACCTCTGGAGTTTTTAAGGTTTTTGTCAACATATATGGAAAACATTTTTTGTTGCCTGCATCTGTTTTCTTGTGGTCTCTTGCAGTTTTATTGACAGGTATGGATGTTGCTCATTTGATTTTTACATACGATAAACTGGTCCTTCTGTCTTTAAGGAATTTTTACAACAGCAAAATTCACAACCCCAAACCAAATCACTGCATGTAACGCTACCATACACCAAGAGCAATTAATTTTGGTATGAAACTGATATTTCATCCAAAATTTAAATCTTTTGACATATGTCTGAAGACGTGGACTTGATCCAAAAACCCTACATTAAAATATAATAGTTACTCTTTAAGTCTGGTCCATGGGACAAGACTCACCTATTTACTGCAAGTGAAAAATTTAACTTGCAAAGTTGTATTTTTTGCTACAAAAGCAGCAATCTTATTTTTGTTTTGTTTTGTTTTAAATATTTATTTTCTGGGTAAGGGACATTACAAGGAAAAAATTAGGTATTAGGTATGTTGGAAAAGGGGGTTTAAAAAGAAAGGGTATGGGTAAGGAAAAATAGGGGGGGTGCGGGTTTGGCAAGGCACAATTACACTTCTTCAGTTTCATATTTCATAGTTATACTATCAATTGGACTTATATACAATACCCGTATCTACAAACAAAAGTTTCTGGCTGTTGACATGTTTCAAAAAACAAACTTAATTATCTTTTTTTCTTTAAACCACAAATAAAACTTCCCCCCAACTTTCCTGATGTTTCTTTTCCTGGTGCTCCTAACCATTCCGACAGTTTGTCCTTTTTCTGCTGTTTTTCGAGGAATTTTTGCTATCAAGCTTGTTCGTCTGGGATTACTGGTTCTTTCCAGTGTTTTGCAAAAATAACTCTTGCTGCTGTTACAATGTGTGTGGCTAATACATTTTTCTTTTGGGTTTCCAGTTTACCTGGCATTATATTTAACAGGAAAAATCTGGTTTTAATTCCATAGAATTCCCAAAAGCAGCAATCTGAGGAAGCAAGAAGTTGGTAAGGGATCAGTTTAGTTAAGATATGATATATTACATGAAACTATATATTTTTCGTCCCTCCTAAGTGTAAAGGACACCTAACATACATGTATTGTTGCCCTTTTATACACTGTATATCTATATAAATTTATATATATATTTATGTTTTTTAAATTGCGTAACTTTGAAGGTCTGATGACACAGTCAATAATTATTTTTTTTTGTAGTTATTCTTTAAGGTGCTTCATGCTTTTGTCTTTTGTTTTGTTTTGTTTCTTTGGATTTAACCAGAAAGATGTGCTTTGGTCTGCTCTGTAATGCTTTTTAATGTAACAGAAAAATAATCTCCACTAGGTGGCAGTAATGCAGCAGAAAATCAGTTGAAAAAAATGAAGTGGTATTCCAAATTCTTTATTTTTCCCCAAAATAGAGATGCTTAAATCAGTTTTGACTTAAAAGGTCAGGACTTCTATGGAATTTCTTAGGACCACCAAGGAAAGGAATTCAATACCACCATGAAGAGGCAGAAAAAAAGGATGACTGTTTTTCTTGGAACCTCCGCTGTGTTCTAATAGTTGAACCAGTTTCTGCCATTTAAATCTGTCTACCCTGGCCTAACCACCCCCAGAGTCCTATTAATGAGAATAATAGGATCCATAATTCAACAATACAGAGGAGATTGCAAGGGCTGGCCTGTACTCATTCCCCATGCCACCTCCCTCTTCGTGTCAAGAATCTTGTTTCTGTGGGCAAGGGTTTAAATGGCGAGGTGGTCAAAAATAACTCCACTAAAAAAAAGTTGACATAGAAACCCAATAAACCTGTGCTTGAAGGAAAGGGAGTTTAAAGATAATTTTAAACCAGAACAAATGGCCATTTCTATGCAAATAGTGCTTTTTCCTATTATGCCTTTGGCTTGATCATATAATCCTTACTGACAGAATATGAATTCTGCCAATGAATAACAACTGCCCAGGCAAAGAACTCTTAATGCACCCTACCCTCTGAAATATGAAAACTAGAGATGGGAATGAATCAGAGAAATGGTACAGATTTGATTTGTTGATCATCAAGGGATGAACACTGAAAAAATTTTTTTCATTTGTTGTGGTTATTCTATTTCGTTTTTCGTGAAAATATCCCCCAAAGAATCAAACCGTTTTCCTTTTTGTTTTTTCGTTTTGCTTGTTCCCCCGGGGTTGTTTTTTTTGGGGGGCGAGGGGCTCCGGAGGCACCTCTGTAAGGGTGGGGGGCCTGTCGGCCCGTAAAAAAAAAAAAAATAAATTTGGGGGCTCCCACCCACCCCAAAACCCACTGAAAGGGTGAGACATGGCCCACAGAAAAAAAAATTTTCCCCAACAGTGCCGACCCAGCCCCAGGGGCTGCATGGTCAGCACTTGGGGAAAAAACAGCCCCCAAAAAAATCCAGCACCAGGCCCGGGACTGGCCTTTCGAGCACGGACCCCCAGCCTGCGGGTTGCCAAACTGGCCTGCAGACCAGCAACAAAACAAAACAAAAACAAAAAAAGAAAAAGAAACAAAAAAACCAATCTGGCGCGTGGGCCCGGTACCAGCCTGTGAGTACTGGTCCTGGCCCATGGGCTGCAAAACCGGCCCGCAGCCTGCAAAAGTTAAAAAAAAGCTGACCCCCCCCCCTCTACAGCTGTAGCGCGGGCCACATGGTCGGCAATAAAAAAAGTAAAAAAATAAAAATAAAAAAATAAATTAAATTTTTAAAAAAGGAGTGCCTACCCAGCCCCAGGGGTGGCCAGGTTGGTGCTCTAAAATAATAATAATAAAAAAAAACCCACACTCTAAAATGAAAAATAAAAAATAAAAAAATAAAACAAGCACCAATTTTATTTTATTTTATTTTATTTTATTGAATGTCCAAGTTATACACCCATAAAGATCTCCCCTCAGAAACTTCCTCTCAGAAACTAGAGACACCAAAATTGCAAATATGCTTCCTCTAACTCTCTTCTACAGTCCCTCAAAGTTTGGTGAAGATTGAGTTTCAGATATCTAAGTTATACAGCCACAAGATAGGTTCCCCATGAAAGTGCCCTTTAGAAGTTGACTTGGGGAAACCCAGTTTTCACCAAACCTGAAACCGGTTGGGGGAGGAGAATCAGAGGAAGCATCTCTGACAGTCTGTTGTCCTAATATCTGGGAGGGGGTTCCTGGGCTCTCTTTAAAGGGTGTTTTTAAATCAGACATCAGAAACCTAATCTTCATTAAACTTTGGGGGAGAGGTGGGCAAGCTTCCTTGTAATTTTGGCATCTCTCGGGACCTTGTGGGCATTTTAGAGCCTGATGGATCAAAAATAAAAATAACTAAAATTCATTGATTCATATTCACCAGAGGTATCAATTTGTTTTAAACATGAATTGACAAATTTGCAATTTTTGAACAATTTTGTAAAATTCATTTTCAATTCATGCCCATCTCTAATAAATGCCTAAAATAACAAAATTTAACATACATTTTTTAAAAAGATAATGCATCACCAGAATCTAATGTAGTCAGTATTTTTCTTTTCATTGTCTATAAGTAATAATAGTGATTTTTTAAACCACTGACAATCTTGGGAAAAATAAAGATGTTATTTGGTGCCATAGAGATCCCAGGGTGAGTCTTCTGTTTTCTGCGCATCTTAATTTGATGCATAGTTTTTCTTCTGGGGATCACGTGGTGTTTGATGTGCATTTGTGTCCTGTCACAGAGTAGTATTTTACTGCTCTTGTTTTGTCTCTAATTGATTACTGCACATCTTTTCCCTTTTCCTGGGTTGATTTTCGGGTTGATTTTCTAAGTCTCTGTTGCAGGACCTTTGGGTAGTGGGCGGCATATAAGTTGTAAAAATAATTAAAATAAATAAATATAACAACCCAGGGCCTTTTTACACGACCCCTAACAAACCGCTGGTCCCTTAAAATTCGGACCAGAGATCTTTAGGGTTCGTTGTGTTCCTCCCTCCCCACCCGCTGGGCACTTCTTTGTTCTGTCTGCGTTAGGGGGGGGGGAAAAAAAAGCCTTTGGAAAAGAGACAAAGAAAAAAAGGCTACCTCCGGTTGCTCCGACCTCCGTTTACTTCCTGGTTCTCTTTAAGGGGGAGGCAAAAAAAAAAACAACAAAAGAAGCGAGGAGAGCTCAGGAACTCTTCGCATCAAATATTTTCACTAAAAAAAAGCAGGTACAAGAAAAGTGCAGTTTGGTCGTGCTAAGTGGGGGGTCGCACTTAATTGTCTGCAAACTCCGGAGCTGGGGGGTAACATTTTTATCTCTGGAGCTTGCAGCCATTTGCGGCGGGGCTTAGGGGGCGTGTATAAACGCCCCCAGACCCACAGGAAGTGGCAGGAAATGGGGTACAAAACAATTTCTGCATATTTTCTGGGGTCGCACCTCGTTAAGTAGCAAAGAACTGCGCATCATTAAGGGAAGTTTTTTAAACCAATCCCTACGGTGGTTTAATATACTCAGTGACAGTGCTCTTCTAGGGGCATGGTCGGTCAGGGCACCAAATACTTCCCTTCGCGGTTAGGAGGGGATCTTTTACTGCACAATTCTCCACAGCAAAAATGCACAGAAAACGGTGGTGAGACCGCGGCCTAAGGCACCCTGTTGACAACACATTTTCCTGGTAAGCAACTGTCCCGTCATTTAATAAAGAATAAGGAGAGTATAATCTCTAAAGGTTGTTATTAGGGTTGGAGGAGGGTTTTGGAAGAGTAAAACTATGCTTTAAGTCAAGGCTATGACCTTTTAGGACAGGCATTCCAAACTTCTGCCCTCCTGATGTTTTGGAAACCCCACAAATCCCAAATTTGTCTGTGAAGATTCTCAATCATCCAGGTGAGTTTATCTGGAATTGAGTCATGGCTACTGGACTTCTTTTTTTTAGAGATTTGAAACGTTTCACTGTTCATCCAAACAGCTTCATTTGGTCTGAATACAGCTAGTGCAAACCTCCATCTTATAGGCAGCTTTGACCTCTTGTCACCCTGGCCTGAATTAGGCTCATAAGATGAACAGTGGCCAAATAGGCTCGTTAGGAGACAATAGTATCCTTAGCCCTTTAAGGTGAACAATGGCCTAAGGTGCTAAAACCTTTGATAGGTCTAAGCTTAGACGCCAATGACAAAGGACGTGGGGGTTGTGGTCCAAAACATTTGGAGGGCCAAAGTTTTTGGGCATGCCTGTTTTAGGAGTTCTCTAAGGACTTCCACATCTGAGTTTTAGGAGCTCTTCTCTTCCAGGTTTTAGGCTACGTCCAGCACATAGACAGCATTGGTTGCACTGCAAAGGAAATTTCCTTCTGAAGGGGACCAACAGGGGGAAAATGTACCCGTTGGTCCCCCCTCATCTCTCAGTGGCCCCCAGTATTGTTGAGAGTATCCTCCTGGGGGGGCTCTCGGGATTGGATCAGCAGCCTGGCATTGTCCTTGGGTCTGTTTTCCTTCCTTGGAAACCAACATCAGAGAATGCAACTTGGGGAGATGATGTCAACCTCTTGGACTTTTAACTGTGGAGTTCTTTTGGGTTGATAATCTCCTTGGGCTTTTAACATCCATATGAGGCCACAGGGGCAGGTCATAAGATGTTTTTTGAGCTTTCATCACCAATATTGTGATGGGCACCCCAGCTCTATCTCTCATTTTCACCTTTTTGCAGTGCATGTGAACCTGTCCCTTGAAAGCTGCCTGGGTGCCATGCATAATTATAAATCAAGCATCTGTATGTTTAAGCCTCAAAATGGGCCCATGGAGTTTGGCAAGGGAACCCAGGCTCTACCAGCTCTGATGCACCAGAAAAAGGTAGGCCTCATAATGTGATTATTAAATTTGCATATATATCTAACATGTCATGCCTATGCCTCTGTCATATCTGTATCTACAACCACTAATCCCTATCATATTTTTAAAAAGCTAATACTAATTTTCACTCAAAATTTCCTGATTTGCTTCTTTGCCAAGTCCACAGAATGGACCCCACCATATCCGCAGTGGGATTGGTCCGGGACCCCCCTGGATAGCAAAAGAATAATGGTGGCAACAGGGGTGGTGGGGTGCCGGGGGAAAAGCTTTACCCCGACATCCCCCAAACAATGAGTATGGTGGCGTCAACAGCAAAGAGGGAATAAAGTTCCCTTTTTTCTTTCTCCTCTCCACTGCCACCACTGGCTAGCTGCCCTTCACTGTCGCACACCAGCCGCCCTCCAGAAGAGTGGGTACTAAGAAGCCCCACCTAGCCACCCCGCCTTTGAACTTCCCACTTGTGTCCGGGCAGAGGACTGGAAGTTTGAGCTTGAAGGGAAGTTTAAAACTTCCAGTCCACTGCCCAGGACCCAGTGGAAGTTCGAAGGCTGGTTGGCCAGGCAGGTGCTCTTAAGTCCCACCCTAACCCCCCAGAATGTGGTTGGTGGGGTTTGGTGGCAGCAGCAAGGAGGTAGCTGGCTGGTGGGGGCGGCAAGGAGGGCTTGACATTTGGGAGGTTTCCCCCCTCCTTGTCTGGGATTGGACTACCCCTGCACCCGCTGATCACCAACTGAAATAACTGAATCTGCCCCTTTGTGAATCAGCAGATGTGGGGGTCGTACTGTTCCTGGCTTTTTAATAATGCCAAGGATATCCACTAGCAGTGGAAATGTCCATTTCCTTTTCCTACATTACAAAGTATTTCACTCATCCCACCAAGATCCAGTGGGATGCCTCCCCCCTCTCTTACTTTAGCCTGATGTTTCATCATCTCCTAGATGTGGGATTGCTCTTCTCTGGTTTTCTCTGAGACTTCCAGGTATCAAGTGGTGTTCTCCATGGGATGAAAAATCCCTTGCATGAGGAGAAGCTGTAGCTTCATGTAGGACTGGGTGTTAGTGGTGAGTCCCTTTAGTGGTTTGGGCTCAGATGGTATGGATGCGAAAGGGGACCTGTGGTCTTTCTAGAGGTGCTAGTCTGCAGTTCCCACCACTGATCTGGAACAACTGGGAGGATGATTCCTTGCTTCATAGGGCAAGCTAAGACAAGCCATTGACCACTGGCCTTTGGACAGGAACTGTCAATTTAGGATGCACGGTTGGGGTGATGATTGGGATGGTGGTTGAGCACCCAAGCTGAAGGCAGCAATCTTTGGAATTTTTTTGGGAGAGAAAAACAGGGGACTTCCCAGTGCTGGGAGTGCATTGCTAGAGTGGAGATAGCCAAAGGGATCTGCCTCTTGACACTGGTGCTAGTGGGAGCCCTTCCCCAGTTGGCAGAACATATTCAACAAAACCATCATGAGCAACACCAGATGGCTCCTGGGTGGTGGTGGGGGTGGGGGTGTTCCTCAGCTGCTGTCTTGGTCTCTTTCTTTTCCCCTCAACTTTTCCTTCATTTGACCTTTAGGTTGTGGCTGCTTTTCCTCAGAGTTCAATTCAGATCTCTGCTTTCAGCCACCAGAAGCAGCACTTCCCAGGGCTGTATATTTCACAGGGATGGATTCCCAAGAGAAGACACCTGCCCTTGCTGGCAATTCCACTAGGGTAAGTGATATTGGACACGCATCTCATGGACATGGAACATAGGATGTTGCTGGAGGAAACCCCTTCTTGGGCTGGAAGAGCGAGAACCCTTTTTGTTGAGTGTGAATGAGAAGCTAACAGTTCAAGTAGCCATGAATATCTTTTTCGGGTTGCCTAAAATAAATGTTGGAACTTGGCATTTGGATCCAGCCCCTTCTTGTGCTGGGATGTGGGAGGAAATGCAGAAGGGTTGGGAGACTTAAAGAGCGAACCTTCACATTTCTCAACATCTTAAGGATGCCAAGTGAACTGTCTTGCACCTTCTCCAGCTCCTACCATGGTAGGTTCTAAATTCTGGGAGTTTTTTATTTTATTAAAGTCTTTCAATTAAAATTATTTCCCCCTGGACCCTATTGTCAAAATTTTAATAATCATCTCCCCCTTCCTCTTTAATAAAGGACCACCCACCCACCCCTTCAGCCCTGCCTTGTGTACATTTTTCAAAGGTTTCCCTTCTCTGAGGTAGAAACCTTAGTCCTTTTTGCCCCAAAAGCCATCTTTTTCTCATTGTCAGCCATTTCCCAAAAGCTCCTGGCTCTCATTTCCCTGCTGAGCCTTGTGTTCCTTTCACAAGATGCACAAGACATTGGACCTGGAACCTACTACCCACAAAATTTTTACCTATATGCACAGCCCTCCATATAGGGATAAGGCAACGGCCTGCTGAAAGGAACCACATACCCTTTACCACCAATAAAACCTGGTTAGCCATCAATTGTACTTGAAGATGAGCAGTTCCTGAAATCAGGTCCAGTCTGACTATTTTGTGCTTTCATCGAAAAATCCTGCCTTGGGGGGGAAAAAACTGTTATGAGAGGTTATATTATGGGTTTGACTACAGGAAAGGGGAACCTTGGGACCAGGAGTATAGGAACATGCTTGTGGCTGTTGCCACGTAACCTGTGGGTTCTGAGAATGTTTGAATCCAAAAGGGAGCCTAGATGAAGGGCAGTTGGCTTGAGCTAAAATGCCCATTAACAGTCAAAGTGTATTCCACCAAAACCAGAAAATCAAAACAAGCCCCAATATATTGTCTCTCGGGTAAAGCCCTCATGTGATTGAGATTTTTCTGAAGGTTCTGGAGAGCCCCAAGCCCGATTCATAAAAATTTCGAGTCATGTCAAAACCAGAGCCTTCAAAAAACCAATTAGTCCCCTTCCCCTTCCAAAACCAACCCACAAGAGACCTGCCTAGTCATTCAGTCCCAAGAGCCAGGCCTCCCCTTTTCCCTTCCCTCTTCGCAGTTGTTGGGTTGCCCACCAAGAAAATTATGGATCTGGGCCTTTGGCTCCTCAGTCAAACCCCTAAGTCCTTGGACCTAAAGGTCAAGGGAACAGGCCCTGGCAGAGTGATGCTAAACCCAATTGTAAAAACAGGGATGTAGTGTTGTGCCCTGTGGCTGTTTAAGTTGTGAACAACCTGCCCTTCCCCACAGTTTCTTTCCTTCTGTTCCTTCATCCACTTTCATGTGTTTGACCCCATTTCACATAGCCAAAGATTTTATAGCAGTGATGGCGAACCTATGGCACGGGTGCCAAAGGTGGCACTCGGAGCCCTTTCTGTGGGCACCCGAGATCGCCCTTCATAGCCACCTGTATACAGGTTAAATTACTTTGTTGGCACTTTGCAAAAAAAAAAAAGTGGATTTTGAATTGCAGTTTGGGCACTCGGTCTCTAAAAGGCTCGCCATCACTGCTTTATAGCAAGTGTCCCAACTATGCCTCCATAGCTACACAGTTGGCTTCACTGTGAGCTTCTTAGAAAAAAAAAGAAATAAAATAAAAAATCAATTTGAGCATCCAAATGGCAAAATGTCCTACCTGCCATGGTTAGCAAAGCACTTTTCCCAAGCATCGGGAGTAGGACCTCAAGACTCCTAACTGAACAGGAGTCTGGAAAGGAGTAGCCATGGGGTGGTTACGATGAAGTAATACAGTTTATGATTGTTTCTGTGGTAACACATAGGTTGGTGGGGCAGGAACAAGGAGCTTAAAATGCCCTTGAAGGGATGATGTAAGATGATCTCACAGTCAGACAAAAACCCGGCCAAACATGAAGAGCTTAGCAGGGAAGAAAGACATGGAAACATTTATTATTCTGCTGGATAAGCCATCTTACAGGTTTCCTCTACATGTTGTCTTTTATCCATCAAAAGAGGCCTTTCTCTTAGTCCCACCACCCTTACAGGTGATTTGGTAGGGGTACAGGAGAGATCCTTCTCTGTTGCTGCTCTCAGGCTTTGGAATTCCCTTCCCACAGGAGGCCAGGCTGTCCCCATCTTGCTTCCTTTCTGCAGTTGAAGGGCTTCTTTTACCTGCAGTTCTTCACATTTAAAAGATTTAAACATATTAAGCAGGCGTGTCTAAATTTTGGCCCTCCAGATGTTTTGGAAAAGCAACTCCCACACTCCTTTGCCATTGGCAATCTAAGCTTAGAATTCTGGGATTTGTGGTCCAAAAATATGGATGGGCCCAAGTTTGGACATGCCTGTGTTAGAGATTTCTGACAAAGCTTCTATGATTCCACCCAGCAGAGCAGGTATTGTACAGGACTGGATATAATCATAAATTTATGAAAAAAAAGAAAGAAAGAAAGAAAGAAAGAAAGAAAGAAAGAAAGAAAGAAAGAAAAAAGAAAGAAAGAAAGAAAGAAAAAAAATCAATCAATCAATCATCAATCAATCAACAATCAATCAATCAATCCAATCATTAAAAACAATTTAATCAATCCCAAAAGGGGGAAACTGATCCCTATTTTAAATTAAATGGGGGGAACCCCTCAGGGGGGCATTAAAAAATTCTTGGGTTTAAAAAAATAGAGGCTGTGCCTTTTTTTTTAAAATTCCCCGGGAATTTCTTTGTTTTTCCTTTTAAAAGCTTTGGCATAATTTATCTTTTAGTTACAGACAGTAGTTCAGTACATCATACAGTTTCAAGATTTTTTCCCAAAAAATGGGATTTGTGAATGTTATTAAAGTCTAAAAGAAAAAAAAGATATGAAATAATACTTTCATGTCCAGGACAGAGCATTGGGTAGATATGACTATTCCAAGCACAGGGCAGACCAAACAATGCTTTGCAAGGTGCAGGGCATGGCATGGGGTCCTGAAGTCCAAAAAGTTGTAAAAATTTTTCTGCTTGAAGGACACAAAACCCCCTTGTTGATATTTAATGCTGAAAGACTACATGCCTCCATCATGTACCCTGCCTCCAGATATTCCTCTTGAGGTACAAGGAAATGCCAACACGGCAGACTCCAAACCGCATTAAATTACCGCACCTAGGTTTTCCTCCATATTCCTTTTGTCCTCTCTGCATGTATACAAGTCTTTTGTGACTAGTTTTAGCCAATTAAACAGTGAAGCCCCAGATTTTTTAAAAAAATGCCTAGTTATGGCTTTGGTAAACATATATGTGGTAAAGATTTAAAAGGCCTCAGGAAAAAAAAACCTGAAGCCACCTTATTTAGCAGTAATGTAAGTTGAATACAAAAGGACTTCAGCACTAAAAATAGACATTAAAGGATTAATCTGATGTCCCCCCTATTTTAAAACCATTTAAATCTTAATATCTTTATGTATATTTTGAATATGAAGATAAATTCCTTTTTTGGTGGGTGAGTAATGAACTGTACAAAAATTTTACAAAAGCCCCACTTGTCCCTCCTGTGCATTCAGAGGCTTCTGTCTTGAGGGAGATATAACTGATTTTACCTCAAGGTGGCAGCTAGGGCCAAAAGTTGACAAACACTGTGTCAGAGGGGTGGTAAAAATGTGTTTTGCAGTCCTTGGAAAATCCAGGCCCAGTGATGCCAGGTCTTTTAAGAAGAAAAGGCACTTTGTGAAAAGAACTTGGCATTTTAAAAAATTTATCTGAGCACCTGCGTGAAAACAAACCTATCCACTGTTGCAAAGTCTCGGGAGGCAGATTTTTTTTTTTGTTGAGAAAAACAAGAAGATATCAATATAGCCCAAGAAGCAGCATGTGGGCTGCCAGCCACCTGTTCTTTCTGGTCCTTCCAAATCAGGCCTCTTCTGGCTGTAGCTGGAAGCAGTCTTTGGATGCAATGCTCAAACAGCCTTTGCATTTTTGTGATTCCCACAACCTAAAGCTACAGGCTTTAGGCTGAATAGCTGGAAACACCTCTTAACTTTTAGAGTAGTATGACAATGGAACCAATTACCTTGGGAGGTAGTGAGCATCCCAACACTGGAGGCATTCAAGAGAAAACTGGGCAACCATCTGTCAGATTTACTTTGATTTTGGGTTCCTGCCTTGGGCAAGGGGTTGGACTCAATGGACTTATAGCCCCCTTGCAACTCTGTTATTCATAATTCTATGGTTCTGGAACAGAATCAAGGTCTGAACAATAAACCAACTTAACGCAAGTCCCTTTGATTCAATAGGTCTACTCTAGTTGGGACTACTAGTAGTATTAGACCACTCAGTTTTTTAATCTTTAAGCATTTTTTTTTTAAAAAATGTGTGTTTCTTTTTAAAAAATCAGAGGGCTTTTCATCTCATCTGGGGTAAAAATGTATCCTATTTCAGAGAGTGTTGGAGCACAGTATTCTTCTTGATAGTGCCCTGTGCAGCAGAGTTTCGGCCAATTCAACTCCACTCTAAAGATTTGAAACAAACTCTTTGACGAAAACAGGGACCTTGTAGTTGCCCAGCAACCAAGTGACCACATCATAAAAAGAGATGGGACATTTGGGTTAACTCGAATGAAAAACCTCATGAAAAAGGCTTTCTTTAGGTGTCAGGGACTACTGTGGGGGGACATCCCAATTGAAAGTACAGCTGTACCCCGAATTAAGAGCACTTGACTTAAGAGCAATTCGACTTAAGAGCAGAAAACTGTTTTGGGATTTTAACTGCCGCCTTACAAATTTTAGATATGGTCTGCTGACTTACAAAATTTTTTTTTTTTTTTACTTATTTTTTTTTTTTTAGATAGGTACCCAATTTAAGAATAATTCGACTTAAGAGCATGCATTTGGAACAGATAAAATTCGTAAGTCGAGGTACCACTGTATCTGAAATCCAAAAGTTGAAGATTCCAAAAGAGAGAGTGTCAAAACATATGGATTTCCTCTTTTGGGTTACTTCCCTTATGTCTTCGCCTTACCACCACAAACTTACTTCACTGCTGTCATGTCATTTCTTTCCTATCATACCCCCCCCCCCATAAATTTCCTTTCCAATGCATGTCCCATTCGTGTGCCATTCTTTCCTTCCTGGTACAAGCCCCCATGCTCCCTTTCCTCTGCCTCATCTCATTACTTGCCTGGCACAAGCCCCATTTTCCCCTCTGAAATGAAAGTAAATGTACCCTTTAAAAGTTTGTATCTTTTAAGGTCTACTGAAAGGCCTCGTTTCCCATAAGACCCCTGAGACAAAACCGAGACCCCTAAGAGACCACCAAATTGAAGGCAAATACTGTATGTTTTCCACTGCACACCCAGGTCACAAACCCACCAACAATGTTGTAGTAAATGTTTTTCTCATTTAAATTACAGCATAGTAATTAAAGATCAAATTCTGGAGCACAGATCTGATTCATTAATTTTAATTTTGATGAAGTGAATTTAATTAGCATTTTGAATTGAATTTGTTAGCATTTTGCTAAAAATCAGTTTGTTGGTATTTTGTTTAATACAGACAGAAAGTGGCAGTTACAAAAGTTTGACTTAATTTAATGGTTTCAACATGACAAAGACATCATTGTGTAGTTTGCTTAAGAGGGCAAAAAGTTTGGATATCCAAGGCATGGGTAAGCACTTGGTTGATGCCAAGAACAAAATAAGGACTTTTAGAGAAGAAAGTGCATGTTGGACTCCTGTTTGGGAAATTCCCTTGTAGAAGACCTGGAAAAACAAGGCAGTTCAAGAAGAAGAAATCTTGGAAGATGGTATTTCCTCCCCCCCCCCCATTTTGTGTGGGACCTTAGTTGAGAGGGAGGGGAAAATAATATGGAAAGTGGAAATAACCATATCTGGCATTAGAAGAGAGGTGTTAAAACAGATAAAGATTTCCTGATCATGTTGTCTTAATAGCCTATTAGAAGTAATCTGGCTTGGTTGTTCCAATAGCTGATTTGTATTATGCAGTTCTGCTTCTTCTCAGTGTGCACTTTGGAAAATTCCAGTTAGAGCTGTAAAAGAGCAACTGTTTTATTATCCAGTGAGGAACACTTTACACATATCCTGTGTGTTTATTCTACTTTTCAAAAACAATAGTTTTATTGTTCTGTTGTTGAGATTCATGCTGTGTTTTGTTTTGTGAACCCCAGCCTGCAGCCAGGGCTGGCGCATCCATTAAGGTGAACTAGGCAGTTGCCTAGGGTGCCAAAATGGACAAGGGGCGCTGCCCAGCCTGCTGCCCCCCCACTGCCTGTCCCCCCACCCGTCGCCAACGCCCGTCGCCGCCGCCCAACCCCCCCAACCCCGCCCCCAGACCCCCACCCACTGCTGCCTGAACCCCCCCTGCCGCCACCCGACCCCCCCGCCGCTGCCCCCACCGCCCACGGACCCCCACCCACCACCACCGAACCCCCTGCCACCACCGCCCAACCCCCCCACCACCACCGCCCGACAGCCCCTCGCCTAGGGAGCGAAAAACCTAGCCCGGGCCCGCCTTGCCCCGCCCCGGTACAAGCTTAGCTGAAGGACTCATTCTTTCTTATGCTTTACACATGAGAACATGGTCTCAGAGAAAGGACTTGCTCTGACACTGAGATAAAAAGGAGAATAAGGTTTCCCGGAAAAGAAACTTGGATAACGAGTGAGTGAAATTTTCCATGGCAGTAAGAAAGAGAAAAAGTGGAAATGTGATGCTATTTTCTGAAGAGGGTGAGACCATTTCAATCCTTTAATAAAGCAGTGTGTAGCTTCCAGCCTCATAGTGTCTCATGTAATGATATTGGCTGATTCAAGGGCCTCTGCCTGTAGGGTGGGGCAAACTCAACATTGGTGGAAAATCTGTGGTGGAGAGTCTTCTAACTTTCACATAATCAAATGAAGCCCTTTAGTCTCTGAAAAGAATCACTTTCAATACAGGCAAAAAAATG
>JAWVWN010002508.1:0-32453 GCA_037367305.1 Phrynocephalus vlangalii
CCCAAAACCCTATCAAAAGAAAAAAATCAAGGAGCCCAAAATTCATGGTTTGATAAGGATTGTCAGTTTACAAAAACACAGCCTCAGTAAAATAAAGTTTTCACAAAACCCCCCCTCCCCCCATTATTGGGGAAATTACTAGATGGGTTGTTCTTTGCACCAGAGGGTTTTGGATGAAACAACTCCCTGGACCCAATGCAATCGGGCTTCAGGCCGGCTAGGGGACGGAGATGGCACTGGTTTGCATTGGTAGAGGACCTATGCAGGGAAATTGGATAGGGATCTCTGTCCCTTTTGGTTTTATTAGACCTCTCAGCTGCTTTTGAAATTATAGACCACAGTAATCCTCCTGAACCATCTCTCTGAAATGACTTGAAGGGGAATATGGGATAAACTATTAGTAAATGTATTTCAAAGGGGGGGTTTTTAAAACCTGCTAAGCAGTAATGGCCTGAGTCCAAGCTACCTTTAAAAAAATCAAAATCTCTCACAGAACCTACTCAGTGTTAAGGTCACCAGGAGAGACCATTCTCTCAATCTGCCACCCTCACAGGTACATCACATGCAAACACATGAAAGGCCTTCTCTGTTGCTGCTCCCAGACTCTGGAACTCCCTCCCACTGGAGGCCAGGACTGCCCCATCTCTGCTGTCTTTCCGGAAACCAGGCAAAGTCCTTTCTCTTCAGGCAAGCTTTCCCTGAATGATGGACTACCTATTATGTATCAAATATATGAACTACCAACATGGCACCACACACTGTGTTTGTAACCCAAAGTTAAAAAACTTTGTATTTAAATACAGTATCTATTGCATTGACACTAATGTTCTCATGTTAGCTTCCGTCCCCTCATAACTCTAGATCAGGGTCCTCAACCTAAGGCCCCGGGGCCGGATGCGCCCCCAAGGTCCTGAATCCGGCCCCGGACCAATTGCAACCCCCCCCACCTACCCCTGTTTTGTAAGCAAGCAAGCCTCCGCAGCTTTTTTTTGGGGCAGTGAACCGGCCCCCAGTGGTGTCTGAGTGGTGGTGACCGGCCCGCTGTTTGAAAACTTTGGGGACCCCTGTCCTAGAGTTTCAAAAATCTAATGAAAGCTCCACTGATAAGAGACTCTCCCTCTTTCCCCCCCAGAAAGTCATCTTCTACACACAGATGGCAATGAAGAAAAATTTGAGGGAGGGAAGAAATGTCACCCCCTCCATAATAGGCCTTCTTGACAGGTCAACTTGGGGCTGTCCTTGAGGCTGATGCAGAGACTCCAGCTGACCCAGAACAAGGCGGCCAGTTTGCTGACTGGACTTAGAAAATATGATCATAATCCCCAGTGCTGGTCACCTTGCACTGGCTTCCAGTTTGGTTCCGCATCGACTTCAAGGTTTTAACTAAGACATACCAAAACCTAAATGTTTAAAACCTTGCTACTTGTCAGAGCGCCTTCTCCATTGAAAACCGCCCATAATACCCGATCCCCCAGGCTAGGCATTTGAGGCAACTAACAGCACGAGTGGCCCGAAAGGAAAAAACTAAAAAATAGGACCTTTTCCGCCATTTCCCTCACCTGTGGAATAACCTTTCCCCCAGACATCTGCCTGGCCCCCTCTTTGGCTGCCTTTAAAAAACCATTAAAAGTTTGGCTATTTTAAAGTGACATTCCCTCAAATTAGAAAATTTTCAGTGTTCATAATTTCATGTTTTTAAAAACGATTAGCCCCCAAAATAAGACTTATTTTTTGTCACTCAATTTTTAATTTTATTTTTTATTTTTTTTTTTATTTGTTAATGTATTTTTTTTTTTGAACAATTTTTGAATTTATTAATTGTTGTAAATGCCCAGAGCCTCATGCCAGATGGGTTGGGGTATAAATCAAATAAATAAATAAAAAATAAATTTTGAAAGTTCAAGATCATTTTTAAACATTTCAAAAGAAATGGGACTCAAACGTGGGTGCTTGTGATGGTAGTTAGGAGCTAAGTCACTTCCCCC
Source organism: Phrynocephalus vlangalii (assembly GCA_037367305.1). NCBI lineage: Eukaryota > Metazoa > Chordata > Lepidosauria > Squamata > Agamidae > Phrynocephalus > Phrynocephalus vlangalii. Next base: position 1,986 of record JAWVWN010002508.1, read on the forward strand.
TCCTAAATCACACCCAAAGACCTAAAGTGTTTTTTTCTGAGCGTGTAATGCTAGGGAAAAATTTTCCCCAACAAATTTGAGTTTTTTAAATTTCTTTTCTTCCCAGATTTCATATTCTGGGAAAAGGGGGGCTGGGGGACATGAAGGGTTAAAAGTCCATACCCAGCCTGGACTCGGGAGTATTAAGGATGTTTTGGTGCTTCATTTTATTCTCATGAGACAAAAAAAATCCCATCAAAAACATTTGTTTCAAGGCCAGACCCTTTTCAATTGTTTAAGCCTTTTCTTTGTAAGTAGGCAAATGCAATCCTATTTTTAAATTTTGCAAAAATAAATTTGGGGAATCTAATCTTGCTAATCAAACACATGAGGGTGTCGCTTCCGGGAAATTATCTACAGTTATTAAGTTTTTTTAAAAATAAATTGAAATTTTTACACCATGATGAAAAGAGATGAGCTTGAAAAAGATTCATTTGGGGTTATAGAAAAGGGAGGGGTAGCATTTTGTGACAGGTGGGGGTTTGGTTTGTACCTTTGAATTTTCTTTGTTTCAAAAAGGTGCCTTTAGTCCTTATTTGGAAATTTAACCATTGCCTTACAGTTGTGGGTTTCCTTTTGCAAAAAATGGTATTCGACTGGATTTCTTGTGAAAAAATAACCTCCTCTCTCTCCCCCTCTTCTCTTCTCTCTTTCCCTTCTCTCTCTTCTCCTCCCCTGTGTGTTGGGGTGTGTGTGTGTGTGGGGTGTGTTTTTTGACACACACTCACTCACCACTCACACACCCACACACACACACACAAAAAGGAGAGGAGAGAGAAAAAGGAGAGGTGCTAGTCTTTGTAGTTTAAAGGGTTACAACCCGGAAAAATTTTTCAAAATGGGGAGGACACGAGTTTTGAAGTGTGGTCCAGACCTTCATGTGGCTTCCTATTGCAGTGTGGTCTTGTATTGATTCCCCCGAGTCTAAGGAAAAATAAGCCCCACCCTTGTTTGGGTTTTCCCCCACATAGTTTGCAAAGAAAAATTCTTACCAATTTCTGGGATCCAAATAATTTCTTTTTTAAAAGTAAATTTATAAAATTATTTAATTTTAAAAAATATTTACTTCCTGGCTCCCCATATCCACCATGAGTAAGCAACCCTTAAAACAACAGAAAAGCAAAGGGTATAAGTTTTTTAACTTTACAATGTTTTGAGTTTCCTTTGACTTTGTGTGGGGGTTAAAAGCCAGGACTTTACGTAATGCCTTTAATTTTCTCCCCCCAAAGAAATTTTAATTTTCCCAAAAAAAAATATTTTAAAAATTTTATTTTCCTTTTAGATAGCAACCACAGCAAAAGAGGCCCCCTATTAAACATCACAAGTAATTTTTTAGGATCTCCAACGGCTCCTAGAATCTGTCAGAATTTATTTAAGTTGGTAAATTAAAATTATCTTGTAGAAGTATGCCGGGCCTTATGCCTGGCAGCCACATTGAACATTTGTGCCCTTTTTGTGGGCCTTTTTAGGGGGGGGGAACAAAATGGAAAAATTGTGTTAATTTTCATTTTGTTTCCCCCCCCTTCATCTTGTTTGTTTTTTTTTAAAATGTTTTTTTGAAAAAAAAAATGTAATGAAATAAAAATGTAAGAAATTTTTTGTTATTTGGGTTTAAAAAGGGCTGCCCGGGTCCTAGAGGCACCAAATTAGTGGGTATTCCTTTGACTCTCCCCTTTAAGCCCTCAAAAATTTTGGAGATGTTGTGGTTGGGGGCTAATTATTCAACTCCAAAAGGGGATCCCCCCCCCGGGAAAAAAAATTTCTAATTACAATTTTTAATATTTAAATAGTGTTTCCAGGCACTAGCAGCATGGAAATTCCGGGAGCTTCCTCGAGCTCTTCATTTTTAAGGGCACCCCCAAATTTGGAGACTTTAGGGTTCAGGGGCCAAGTTTTTTAAACCCCAAAGGGGGTCCCCACTAGGAAACAAATCAAATTTGTAATTTTTAAAGTATTTTAAAAAAGTGATCCCAAAATGTTTCAGCTGGAAAATTTTTTTAAGCTTCCTCAAGCCTTCCCTTATCCCACCAATGATATAGGCTGATCAAAGGACCCCCTTTGCAGTGCACCAGACGGAGGCAAAAGAAAGAATGGACCATTCAGACCCTCAAGTAAGAAGAAAGATTGTGCTGGAACTCCTGAAAAGTCCAAGGTATAAAAGACACCTTTTCCCAGGGCAGGTTTAAAACATTTTGGGCCCTATTAGACCTTCATATGAAAGAGAGTGAGTGGACCTCCCCGGGGACATGACCAAGAAGGTCTTAAAAGAATTGGGCCTTTTTCAGAACCATAACAGCGGCAGGGTGGGAGGAATGGAGTCTCCAGCTAGGAATAATGGAGTGGGGGCCCCCAATTTTATTTTGTTTGTTTTCAGAACCGGTCATGCTTTAAGGCACCCTGCACATTCATAGTGCCACACTACTGAAGGAGGAAATGGTAGTGGTGGGTGGTGGAATAAAAGTACCAGGGCTCGGTTTTTTCCCTAATTTGGAGAGAAACCTTAGAAAAAAAGGCCATTCTTCAGAACCCCAAAGAGAAGAGAGAAAAAAGCCTGGCAGGGGGGGGGGGAGGGGGGCAGGGGAAAACTGGCCAAAATATTCCAAATTAGGAATAATGGGTGGTGATTCAGAGGGATGGGCCCTCAAAAACATATTGTGAGTGCCACTACTGAATGGGGGGGAAATTAAATATTATAAATATTAGTTTGAAGTTTGGAACTTTTAAAGCTGCAGACTGAAGGCCTCTACTGGCAGGCTGTGGTTGAACAATTTTACAATTGACAATTTTGGATTGTCTGAACAAAAATTGCCTTTCTGCTCCTGTTAATTCCCATTTTTCCTTTTTTTTTTGGCATTAAGCTGTATGTTAAAGATACGTTTAAATTCTCCATTGCATAAAAAAAACTGAAAAATTGCAAGGGGCAAGGAAGGGGGAGGAGTGTCTAAAGCAGGCAACCCAAAATTGGCCCGCAGATGTTTTTGGGCCCCAACTCCCCAGAATTCCAAGCCCGTATTTCCAAAGGGAAAGGACTTTTAGATTGGGTCCAAAACTCTGCAGGGCCGAATTTGGGCAGCCTTGTTAAAGGGATCTGAAAAGGGGGTGCCATAAAACCCAAAATTGATTTTTTTGGTAAACTGATAGTAGGGGAAATGGCATCTTGAGCAAAAAAAGAGGGGTCTCCAAGTCAAGGATAAATTTATCAAAATTTTAGGACAGGGCCCATTCAAACTTCCAAGATCTTCAGTGAATATTGTTAAGCAAATTTTAGTCAGATGCAAGGCTAAGGACTATCCAAACTGAAAGATAGTAACAATCAGAAAAGTCAAGGGGTCAAAGAGGGGAACACGAGTTACCAAAATGGAGGAAGAATTAAAACTTTGAAGGAAGAAAAAATAAGGAAAAGAAAGCTAATGATGATAGAAAGGGAAAAGCATCTATTTTTTGAGAATTCAAAATGTGGAGAACAAGAGGGAGAAGGGTTAGAGCAATTAATAACTGAAAAGTTGGGTATGCAAATGGGGCTAACCAAAGAAGTACTACAACAATTGACAGACAGAGTATATAGAGCAGGGAATGCATATTCAAGAAAGAACAAACTGCCAGAAGAGGTCCACATAAAGTTTTTTAAAAGAAATCTATAAAAGAGAAAATATTGAAAATCAATGAAGAAAAAGATATGTCAATTCGACGAGTGAAGGTAATAATTCTGAAACAGGTGCCATAGAGCACGCGAAAAAAGAGACAAGAGTACTCCTTCCTTACAAAGTATTCATAGATAGGAAAATCCCCTTTAAATGGTTAACCCCAGAAGTTGTTTTTTCTGAACTGGGAGACAAGAAGGTTTAACCTAAAAAGCAAAATGAAGGTGAGGAACATCCTGGAAGATATGAGACACAAGCTGAAGCTGACAGAAGAATATTTGCAGTTGTCCAGTGAAGAACCAGAAGGAGAGATAAAAGGGAAGGAGGAAAGAACACAGAGCTCCCCCACCCTAACCATCTCAGTTCACCTAGCCTAGGAAAACAAGAAACTGTAATAGAACCAAAGATAAAACTGATAAAATTGGTAGTAAAAGCTTGTAAAATGTCGAGACAGGTAGGGATCATTTTTGGTACATGTAAAAGGATGAATTCACCCCAGAAGAGGAAGTCAATCTTTAATAAGTTGTATAATGGTAAAAGCAGACATTTAAGGATTCAGGAGACCCACATTAAGGAATCAGATAAAAATATGTTGGGAAAAATGATTAAATTGGGACAAGTGTTTATAGCGGCAGACAAACAAATGATCTTGAACCAAAATTAAAAACATGACTGAAACTGACAGAAGAGTTGTAATGGTAGACATCTCAAAAGATGGAGAAGAGATAGTACTGGTGAATATTTATACACCAAAATGAAGCACAAGAAAAGTTTTTTTAGCAACTGAAAGAGCAAACTGACAGGGGAGCTAAAAATAAACTATGCATTTTGGGGACTTTGGACTCTATCACATGTTCTTTAAAAATGCTGATTAAATTTCAAGATAAAGCATTTCCAAAAAAATTTGTCCCCACGGCAACTAGGCTTTTTGAAAAAACCTGGTTATCCCCTTCTACCAGAGAAGTTGGTAATTTTTTGCACGGTAAAGAATGTGAGCCAGAAGTCCATGGGAGCTCACATATGATCCCGTTTTCTGCCCTTTTTTCCTAGCCCTGACCAGCTGTCCCGGGGCTGGTTGGCGCTTTTTTAAATTTATTTTTTTAAATTTCTCCTCCCCCCCCCCCCCAGCGCTAATCAGCTGGCCTTTGGGCTGTCAGCGCTGTTTTTGTTTGTTTGTTTGTTTTCATTTTTCCCCTAGCTCCACCAGCTCCTGGGGCTGGTCAGCGCTTTTTAATTTTTTAAAAAATTTCCCCTCCCCCTAGCACTGATCAGCTGGCCTTTGGGCTGTCAGCACTGTTTTTTTATTATTATTATTATTATTATTAATTATTATTATTATTATTATTATTATTATTATTATTATTATTATTATTATTATTATTATCCTTTTTCTCCCTAGTGCCACCTGCTGGTCGTGGGGGGCTGAACAGCACTTTTTTTAAAAAAATCTTTGGACATGGGAACGGAGATCCCACATCTTCAGTCATGTGACCAAGAAAGAAGAAAAGCCAGACTTTCACAATATCTGGATCTTCCCCCAGGTGAGAAAGCAGCCTTTAATGCAATGTTGATAAAGTAAAAGACACTACAATGATGAAGGGGACAGGAAGGAAAAGGAACAGGAATACAATTCCCAAGGTTGTTCTTAGAAATGGCTCAAGAATTAAACCTGATTGACATATGGGGAACCTGAAATCCGCAGGAAAGAGATTACAACGTTCTACTCATGTAGACATAAAATTATGGTCAAGATTGATAATTGCTGGATTTCAGTGGAATTGACACACCAAGTGGAAGTGATTGAAATATTACCAAACATATATGCAGACCATAATCCATAATGATGACGCTAGGATGATCAAGAAGGAAAAGGGGATGGTGACTAAATACTTATCTGTTGAGGATGAAACTTTTGTAGCCAAAATTAAAAATGAATTAGAACTCTTCTTCCAAATTAATAATTCTCAAGATACAGAAATGACTACTAAACGGACACAAATTTATGAGGAATGGCACTACAGTATAGTGCACAAAAGAGAAAGAAACAAAGAAGCAATATCAAGATCTATTACCTTTGTTAAAAAAGAAGAGGCGCTTCAAAAAAAGACACTCAGACATTTATTTAAAGAATAAGATAAATATTTTACAACACACAATCAACCTGCTGGAACAGGATGAGATGGCCAAAAAAAAAATCAAATTTACAAGGCTGTTTTTTTTTAAATGCCAATAAGCCAGGAAGATGGTTAGCATACAAAATCAAAAGAGAGAGAGAGAGAGGGAAAACAAGGATTAATACATTAGAAAAACAGGGAAGGCCTGGAAGTATATAAGCAGAAATAAATTTAAAAAAAAAAACAATACAAGACTACTAACCAACCTTTATAAAAAGAAAGAAAATTGAGCAGGGAGAGCAGAGGACGTATTTAGACAAGATAGGGAGCTGGAGATTTAGTCCAATAACAACTCATGAAATTATGGAGGCATGGAAAAAACTTTTACATGAATTTTTACTCTCTTTTTTATTGTGTGCATTTTCTTGTAGCTTTAATGCAATGTTGTCTATTAATGCTGTAAGATGTCCCTCAATCCCTTCTTCTCAAATATTTGAACATGTCTTAATTGTACTGGACTGTATATTATCCCTTGGGTCCTTTTCCAAGGAGAAAATGCAGGGTATATAATAATAATAATAATAATAATAACAACAACAACAAACAACAACAACAACAACAACAACAACAACAATAATAATTTGCCGTCGTCATCATCGTCATCATCATCATCATGGAAACAGACAGTAGTATTGATCCAAAAGATAATCCTAGGCCTACAGAAGCTTTGCTTCACCAGCTGCCAATGATGCCAAGTATTACTTTACTTTACTTTACTTTACTTTACTTTACTTTACTTTATTGGCTATTTAGTCCATCCATCTAGCTACAAGGTCACTCTGGGTGTTTTTCAACACCCTTACTTGATCATCTCACTAAAATTGGAGGATTTAATGTTTGGACTTCTTTTTTTCAAAAACACCCTTTCCCTCACATCTTAAATTAAAGGTTTCTCAAAATAATTAAATTTTTGGTTCCAAATTACCCTCTTTTTGCTTTCTCTCTCTTTCATTATCACCTTCTGTGACTTAGGTGAAAACATTACAGTGAAAATACATTCTAAAATCTTCTTGTAAAATTCATTTGTTTTCTCCCAGACACCAGCATATGTTTCAGTTTTTCAATGCTCTTAGATAAGTCTACACATATATAACACAGGGTATGTTAAGAAAAACAACTAAAAAGGCAATTTCATGCTATACCATTGTTAAACTGTTGAAAAGGAAGTAAGACCAGCAACACATAAACATTCACACAATCTCAGTGAACATTACATATTGTGTTTTGCTTTCTTTTTCATTCCTAGTCAAGTTTGTTACAGCCCATAAGCCATATAAACATATATTTAGAAAAAGAATAAACTATAGTTTAGAATGCATTTAAAAATGTTCTCAATATGTTTGTGTGTTGCTTAAACATACAGTATAGCTTAAGGTGGATGGAACATAGATTCAGAGATAACACATAGATTTCTGACAATTGCTAGTAAATTGGCTCAGGGATCTGACTCCAGATTGTTCAACAATAGCAACAATTTTCCTGAAAATTAGGATGCTGAAATGAAGAAACCTCAGGGGACAGAACTGGATTTTTACCAGGAGTAGCCATTTAAGTAAAACATTCCTGGGAAGAGCATATCTTCAGGAGTATCCCATTCCTTGATTGTAGGAGTGTGTTGCATCCTTAACCACTTTTTTTTCATCTGGCTTTAATTTTCACACCTTACATTCTAGTTAAAAGACAATGTTGCTCCTACAAACCTTACTTCCAATCTAAAACATTATTCTTCATGAGTATCAAGGTCATCCTAAATCTCAGAAATGAGGATTCTGGTTTCTAATGCAAGGAAGTATAATGTATCAACTATTTGCATAGACTATGCCAGGAGTAGAGGTAGAAAGAAGCAGAAGGCACTTTTCTTCATTAAAAGTGTATGACCCAAAACTGGAAGCAAATGCAGCATTTATGTTTGGCTGCTTGGATCTCATTCTTACCTATTTACTAGAGATGGGCACGAAACGAGCAATTTTTCGTTTTCGTTTTTTTCATTTCGTTACGTAACGAAATGAAAAACGAATTTTGTCTCCAAAATGAAACGAAAGGAACCAAAACAACAGAAATTTTGTCGTGCATTTCGTTTTCCGTTGCGGCAAATACATTGAACTGTAATGAATGCTAACGAAACAGCAATTTTCATTTTTGTCTTTGTTTTTTGTTTCATTACATAACGAAACAAAAACAATTTTTTTGCAAAAAAATCACGAAAAATGAAAATGAACCAAAACGGACCCCACTAAACGACAAACGACAAACGAAACACCATTTTTTGAGTCGTGCCCATCTCTACTATTTACTTAAATTGTGATGTGCCTTGCTTTCAGTGCATTGGCCTCCTGAGCATTCTTAGTACCATAACTTAAAAAAAAATACCAGTCCTATGATTTGATTGATCATCCTGTATCTTGAAAGTGTATAATCAGTCTTTGCTGATCAGGAATTATCACTGTCACTGCAGGGAGGAAATACATTATTTTTACCTTATACATTGGCTGATATTTGCATCTCTTGATTTTTCAGCTGCACGTTACCTAACATAGAAATGGTTTGGGCTTGGCATGAAATTGAGTCTAGCATGCTTACATTTTGTGTTATGTGCAACAAGTCACATCTGCTTATAATGCTCTAAATGGGCTTTCAAATATATTTAAAGATTGGATTTATCAGTGCCTCCCTCCAGGATATTTCCAGCACCAAGCCATTCAAACCCAGATCTCCTGAGCTGTAGTCTGTTACTTTATGTGTCATACCACTCAAGCACATACATAAATGCCTGCCCTTTATTTTATGTATTTCCTTTGCAGAATAAGCCTGTTGCCTTTGCAAGTTCACCCAGTCTTGGCAATTACATGCTATAGAGATAATACTGAAGAATGCATCGGGCAGGATGGCAATTCCATTCTTGAAGCAGCTTCACCAGATGTCATATGTCTATTTCCCTTGGAGGCTCCTGATCTTTTGGGATGACATCTCAGCCAACAATGGGATGTCATTTGAAGGGCTGTCATGGCAAGCAACAAAGCAGAGAGATGAAGAAAATAAATGCATCAGATGGCATTGAGGCAACAGCCTATATAGATGTCAACAACAGATCCAAAACCAGGAGATTAAATGAGCTTTCTCTCCCTCTGGTATTTGTATTAGAAAAATAACATTCTTTTCAAATGTGGTAGAGGCCAAAGAGCCAGAAAACAATGTCTTTAGAGCTGGGGTTGGTGTTGGGCAGGCACCATTTTATTTGGTAAGGCCCCATATCTCCCTCTACTGCATTGCACTTGCCAACTGTCAGGAAATGAATCAGTGATGATAAAGGAAATCAAAGAGCAACCATAGTCTAAGAGTACAAAAAGTGGTTTGTATTGGCAATCATAGCCCAAGAATTAAAAAAAAGAGGCAGCAGGGGAGGGGAGAATGAATGACCAAGAATCCCATGCATGGAGAGATGCACACATACAGCAGAGCATAAAATAAGACAACATGGAAGATGTTGAAACCAGGATAAAAATAAGTAAGATTTTCCTATGTGCATATTCCTTCAACCATACTGGAATCTGGTAGTCCAAAGGCAATAATAATTCTAGATACTGGGAGCAAGAAAAAGGCTTGCTAGATCAACACAACTGATCATTTGTTCTTTTTCAAATAAACCCAGGATATTTTTACTGATCTGAAAACTGTATTTTTGTTGTTGTTCTACATGCCATTGATACACTGATCTGCAGTTTAATAATGGGATAATATTGATGCTTTCATACTACAGTGGTACCTCGTAAAACAAATTTAATTTGTTTACGGGGCAATTCGTTCTATGAAAAATTCATCTTGTGAAGTGCTGTTTCCAATAGGAATGCATTGAAAAAACAATTAATCCATTCTGGAGGGAAGGGATTAATAGATTTTCAATGCATTCCTATGGGAAGGCTGTCCCAACCCCCCCAATCAACGGGCAGCCAAAGGCTGTCTCCCCCACAGTCAACAGACAGCTGATTTTGACAGCTCCAAGATGTCTGCCTTCAGCTGCTAATGATTGAGGGGATTTACCCCCATCAAAGGGGTTTTTGCTGGGTTGGGGCAGGGGAAAAGCTTCCCTTCTTTTGCTGGCTTTGACTCCCTGTCTCTTCCTCCTTTTCAGGCATCCAAAAGCTAAAAGAAGAGGGGGACAGAGAGCAGAATCTGCTGGGATAAAAAACACTCTGGACTGCTCCAAAGCAGCTCAGTTTGTATTTTTCCCCAGAGGCTTGAGCAGTACTCCTCACACAGCCCTGCCGCCCACACTCTCCTCACAAACAGCGTGGGCGATGGAGGTGAGCCAAATATATATCTCAGAAGTGGCTGCCTTGGAAGTGCACATCTTGCCAGGCAGATGCTTCTGAGTTCTTGGCTGGCCTCCATCACCTGGGCTGTTTGCAAGGGAAGCAGTGGTGGCAGGGCTGGGTGAGGATCACTGCATCCTTGCTTCACCCACCAGGTTGGTGGGCAAAGCAGGGATGTAGTGATCCTCATCCAGCACTGCTGCTGCCACCACTTCCCTCAGAAAGCCCCCTGCTGCAGAGATTGGGTGCTGCACACTTACTCGGTCTGCAGCACCCGGTCCGCCGCTCTGCCTAGCCACAATGGTACCTCTTAAAAACAAATTTAATCCATAGGATTATTTGTCCTGGGAAGCATGCCTATTCCCAGAAATTACATTCATCCTATGAATTATTTGTCTTACGGGTCATTCATCTTATAAAGTAAAACTGTATTTAAAATTATTGACCTTGTCATGTGCTTCAATGGACCAAAAAAGCAATGGAAGACAGATGCCTCCTGAGTAGAGATGTGTCAAGCCCCACACACAGATCACACACACAAACAGGATTCAGTTCTTTGCCAAGATTTTTGGGGAAAGCAGGCAAGTTCAAGTCCTTTGCTAACAATCACGTGCCAGATAAATAACAGAATCCAACTCCCAGCAATTACCAGCTCAAGTCATGGAAACCAGATGCCAAACCCAAGGGAACAGATCAAGCCGTTGTCCAGGAAGCCAGTCCAAAGTCAAGAAACAGAGCCACGGTCACAGACAGGAACGTGGTTTGCAAGTTCAAATGATGCATTGCTCCCACAGAGAGCTCAAGGTGAGCTTGCCAGCTTTATCCCAAAACAGGGAACACAACCTTACTTCTGGAAAGGCTTCTGCTAGTACTCAGGGCTTCCCGACCTGATTCCCCCATCTAGCATCAAAGACCCTTTACCTAGCTCTTCTGGTAGCACGTCTTTGCAGAATCCTGCTCATGGACCCTTCTAGGGGGAGAAGACATGTTTTCAGCTGAGTCATCAGACCCAGCTGCTTGCTGATTGAGCTGCAAGGCTCCTCCAGCAGCTCTTCACATTTAACCCTCTCAGAGTCAGGTTCTGTGGCAGGCAGGGTCCTGGCAAGATGGGCATGGAAATGAAGAAGTTTTTGTTTTCATTTTTTTGGATTTCGTTTCGTTATGCAACGAAATGACAAACGAAATTTGTCTCTAAAATGAAACAAAATGAACAGAAACGTGGGGATTTTTTGTCGTGTGTTTTGTTTCCATTACAGCAATGAAGTGAGCGGCTTTAAATGCTAAAAAAATCATAAAAAATTGGAATAAATGGCAATGAAATGATAGCAAACCGGTAACGAAACAAAAATGAAATTTTTGCAAAAAATTCGCGAACAACGGAAACGAACCAAAACGGACCTACAAACGACAAATGACAAACGAAACTCCATTTTTTCTATTTGTGCCCATCTCTACTCCTGAGGCTCATAAGGCCAGCAAAGCTTAGAATCACTGAAATTGGACTGAACAGATTCTATGGCTTGTTTAATTGCCATAGTTAATTCTTGCTTTCTCGGCATAACACTTGTTTATTGTCCAGTTGGTGAAAGCTCGGTGTACTTTATATATAAGCGCCTCCAAACCTTGAGTTCATGATCTAGAGATAATCTGCCATCATCATTCCTCAGGATTGAGACTAGGGAGGGGCTCAGAAATCATAATTCTTATTAGAGGGTCAGTGAGTCATTAAACACCACTTAAACAAGGAGAATCATCTTCAAGGGAAATAGTGTCTAAATTACACTAAATTAAATCTGGTTTAGGGCAGCAATCTCACTGGAGCAGTGCTGAGGTTGTGAGGGAAGCTTGAAAATGAATGTCCAATGTAATCAAAATGACAAACTCTTCTCAGTGGATATATTTAGATCCCTGTTTTGTATGGTATTAAATCCTTCTTAAATTGCATGGGGAAATTTAATTTCATGCTTTCCTCTTTGGCATGTCTCATTAAGTAGCAATGAAACCTTTGGGGGAAAGTTTGCCTCAGCTTTTTTTTCCACCACTGCTTATGAGACTTTGGTACAATAAGCATCAGTTAAAGTAGATAGGTAGGGGTGTGAATATAGTTCCATACAACTGGGGAGAAATCAAGACTTAAAATGACTCTTTTGTCATTTTGGAGACAAAATTGAGAGGTCTTTCAGACTACCCAGAAGCATAACCTCTGCTTAGCTATGGATCTGAACATGGTCCTACCTGACCACTGTGCCCATTCCATGGGGGAATCTACAAAGTCTTGAGGTGTTGCTGACATAATCCCTTATCATTGGCAGTGTAGGGGAAAGCAGCTGATGGGAATGATAAGCAAAAACTAGGAATTTCTGTGTCAATTGTTTTGATTAAAATGTTAGCAATGCTTAAACATTTCTTGTTTTTCATTTAGATCACATCTTATTTCTTTTGCCTATACAAACATATACACAATCAATTACATTTGAGCCTGCTGTGAAGCTGCCTGATTTCAGGAATATGGCTTTGCTGGATATTGTTCAATCCAGTGGGTGCCTTTCTACATCGAAGGTTGATCTTTAATTGTCACAAGAAATGAAATAAAATATAAGCAATGAAGACAGATGGACTATTTCCTCTGACAACTGCAGCCTCAAATACGGCTTTAAAACACTGTTCCTAAGTTATATTTACCTGCAGCTAAGCGTTGGGGGCGGGGGGGGGCAATAGGAAATGTGAAGTTATCTGTTTAAAAGGACTCTCTTGAGTTTCTGTTTGTTTCTAATGATAATAATGAAAGCCAAATGTGGAACAGCAGGATGGCTGGTGACCAACTGCTCCTCTAATAATAAGTAGCTAAAAAATATCAGCTTTCATGTTTTACCTCAATGAACAAGCAACAATTTCCAAGCCAGCAGAACATGATATTGGATATCCATACCAGGACACACCAGGGTAGTAAATATGTCTAGTACAATTTAGAACCCAACTTTGGGCTTTTGAATTTTGCTCTCATTCTGGCGACCAAAAGGTACCCTCCAGGAGAATAAAATCAGTTCAGCTATTTGACTTTCATCAAATAGGGCTCTTCTGCAGAACGAGAGAAGAAAGAGTGTCATGTTTGATGACAGCACGTTGTATTCTATAGGGAAGCAACGGATACTTGAAAATTTTATTGTTCTCTGTGGTGTGCCCTGGCTCACCAGCCCCATGCAGTATCCTTTGCCTTCTCAATTCCCACTCATTCTGTGCAGGAAACTGTCAAATTCAGCAGAGCTCACTCACTCACTCTTTATTTTCAGTCACTGACCAGATAAAATACAAGGTACATTCCACATAAAACCAAAATAAAAGTGTATAAAAACAATAAAAGCATGCACACAAGACAAGCATAATACAATGGCATACTCTTTGTATAAAAGGCAGAATCAGGTTAAATCTTCCATAACTCCAGTAACGGCCCAATAAAGAGTAATCAACTCAATAGGAACTTGAATTGTCTCCAGCCAGGGACCATGCCGTGCTCTTGACCTTCTCCAAACCCCACATCATGAGAAGAGGTAAGGTTAAATACACAATGGTATTGTCAAATCATGCTGCCTCGCCACCTGATTTGGGCGTGGGTAATGAGCGATGCCTCATTGCTGCGGCACAGAGAATTTGGCACCACCTCAGTTCATCTGCACTTTTTATATCTAGCAGGTGTTGGACACAAACTCCTTGGCCTCCTGAGTTTGCTGCAAGATAGACTGAGAAGAGTCTCCGGAGTATCACAATAAAGGGAACTCTCCATGCCGTGGACGATGATCAATAGTTTCAATGTCTCCTCGTCACTAGGGCAAACAAGTTTATCATTGGAAGAACCCTGGTATCTGCCTGTCCAGCATATGGAGGGCAGAACATTAAATCGAGATAAGGTGAAGGCTCTCCTGAACTTGGGGATAGAATGGTTATATTAGTTAGGTAGTTGGCCATTTAAAGGAACGTATTCCATAACCTGTGCTGAGTTTATAATGGGCTGCTTGAATGTTCTTGTAGTTATACATTCCAGATTCTACCTTTTAATTGCATCCTAGGCATTTGCAAAACCATGGCCAAAATAGCCTCTAAGGAAAAACCCAGCTGCACAGTAAGTTAACAGTTAGATTCACTTTCCAGTTGATTGGGATGTATCCACTGATACTGGGGGGTGCCAAGCCAGATGGGGCAAAATAAGTTTAAGCCATAGTGAACTTGGTGGATCAGGGCACGTGCTTTAATGGAGATTAGTCCAGCCTCCAGTCGGAGTGTCGTATTGGGGACCACACAAAGGTGTTAATAGAATTCTTCTATCCAAAAACTTTGTCTGCGACTCCGGATCCAAAGGCTCTCACGTTTGTGGTATACAAACAGTTGGGCTACGGTAAAGCATTTGGGCTATAATTTGAGCTTTATAAACTTGAATCGTGATGCCACATATTGACAACCTTGGTATAAAAGAACCTCAAATAGTGCAGAGGCTGCAATGTTTGTGCATTAGATGCTACATGGTTCACTTGGGAGGACCATAGCCAGGTGAATGCGAAATATATACTAGATTTTATAGCAGGGACATCTTGCTCTCTACTATTTACGCTACACCATTGTTATTTTCCTATACGCTTGTTTTTTACATTTCACTGCTAATGTCAATGATCTTAGTCTTATCATAATTAAATGGTCAGCTGTTTTTTGTACTGTATGAGGCTAAGGCTTTCTTCAAGATTCTCCGTAATCCAACACACGAGATTGACATCAAGACTGCACATTCATCTGCATTTATTAAAGCAGGATTGGGAAAGGGGGCCGTGAGCCTAGTGTAGGGGGGATGAATGTCTGCACTCGATAAATTGATCACAATATCATTAATGTAAAACTTTAAACATGTTGGAGCTAAATGCAAGCCTTGCTTGACCCCATTGAACTGCGTGGAATTATGTTAGATAGTGCCCTGCCTTATTGCAATATAACCCTAAGACTGGTTTTTTCATTGCTGTAGCTTTCATTAGCAAGAAGAAGTCTTTTGTCAATATTTGTGGTCTCGTATTTGGGCCCACATTTTTCTATGGGTATCAGATCGAAATGCTGATTTATAAAATCTATGAATGCAACATATCAAGGAACTCCTTTTGAAGTAGAATATTTGTTAGCTAGTATGGTGTAGATACGAGTGCCTGATCTATAGTGGCCCCTACATAACTCTGAACCCCAGGCTTGTTCTTCAGCAAGAATATTTCCCATCATTAACCAATCACTGACTTCCCCAACTGGTGCATTGCATTTAGCTTGCATAATATTGCTTAGTAGACTTATTGGGGGCGGGGTAGTTACCTTGGTTCTAGTTTACCATCCTTTCTTGTAAAAATTGCATATATAATAGCAACGCCCCCAGTCCTCTGTATAACCGCTGTGCGGTCAATCAAGTAATTAACGAGGCCAAAAACTGGGGTACACCACTCCAAATTAATCCTGCAATAAATCAGCTGTTATATTTTCAGGCCTGGGCTTTGCTGGTTTCTGCTGTGAATCAGCGAGATGATTTCCGCATGGAAACAGGGGGCCACTCTGTCAAACCTAAAGGCTATTCTTGAACTCTGGTGGCAGAGTCAGAATGTGTGAGTCGGATTCCTAAAAGGTGCTTCCCCAGACTTTGCAGGGATTAACTATCTCATTGACAAAACCGGGTAAGGTGATCAACCCCCTTGTCACGATTTTCCAGAAGCATGAGGGATCCTTAGACTGTTGCCATAATTCCTTCTGTGCTTCAGCCTTCTTCCTCTTCCGAATCAGGGTTTTGTATTCCCCTTTCAGTGTGAAACCATTCAGGGGGAATTCTTTCCAGGCCTGTTGTTTGTAAAATTCTATATTTATTTAATAAACTCATGCTTCTTCAATCTACCATTCCCTATAGAACCAGGGTTTGGAATATGGTGCTATTTCGGAGGGTACTTTATCCTATTGTAATTGGGTCTCATGTCTTTAAAGTATACTGTAAAGGAGTGTAATAGTTCTCGGTATGGTCTCTAGCTCAGTTGTAAACTGAATCAAGCTCGTGCTAATTAGATGGACTTCATCTGGATGTAAGGCTTGGTATTTAGTATATTTACTCATAGTGTCTCCCTGACATCGTCTGGACAATTTAATGCGTGAGGCCCTGATTTTCAGATCCTGGGAGAATTGTGAGATCTTTCTCCAGCAGAGATAACGGATTCTCCCAGATTAACCTCCAGCACCAGTGGTAAATGATCCACTATCTATACGGTCAGTCAACCTAAAGTTTGTATTGCTTCCTACCAGGTACTGGAGATTAGAGCATAATCTAGTGTTGAAGCACCATTGATGATATAAAAGTAAATTCTACGGCTATCTCCCTTTCACACTTTCATTTTAAGAGAGCCATAATCAAGGTTATTAATCATTTGCATAAAACATAACCAGCATAATGGCAACCCTTATCCTTAGACTATCTATAGGGAAGAGGATTACAAGTGTTGGTTTTGGGTGGTATAACCTGTTATAACGTGAAAATAAGGATTTCATCATTAAACCTATTCTAGCATTGCAATCATCCCATCAGGATGAGCGAAGCTGAAGGATGAAGAACCATTCAAGTTTGACAATATAACTTCTAATGCAGGACCAAGCCGTGTTTTTTTTTTTTTTTTTTAGTGCAACTCATGGGATTGACTGAGGTGAAATAAATGTCTAATAATCTTAAGTCACAGGATTTAATTTCAATTTTACAGCTAATAGCAATGTTGGGATGGATCGATAGTAACTACACAAAGGCCTGTAGTTTGTTAGACGTCTCATCTCCACGACCCCCTTTCCCAATTGGAATTGCCTTAAGAACATGTGGACATTAAAACCATCCAATACCAAATTTTGCTGGGACCAAGTCTCTGTGAAACAGTAAAATATCAAACTTCTCCACAAACTCTCTAAATGAATTTTCTACCAATTTGGATCACCATCCTGCATTATTCCGGAGTAATAAAATATTTTTGATGAATTCCCGTGGAGCGTGTGGATTGTTGAGGTTCACAATGTCCTTCCCATTACATTCCTTAGTAACTTGAGGTTTCGCAATCCACTCCATGGTACTTTTAAGAATGAACAGTATTTTTGTCCCTATGTCAATTGTGAATTACACCATTCTAGGTAACCACTCTGGGTCTGTGCCATGCCAGTAAATCTGTGAGTGCCATTTAATACAGGTGTATTTCTTCTCTTTTGTCCAGAGTTGGGGCAGCTTTCTTGTGTATTTGCTTTCCTACCATGTGCTCTCCATCTCACCATGCAGCGTGTATGCATTTCCTGTTTCCAATTATGTCTGGAATTGATAAAATCCTATTGCCAAGTTGTGGCTGCTTGGCTTCCATTTCAATTCTCCCATGCTGTTTCTTGTTGTAAATGCTCTTTCAACTTGATGGAGCTCTGCCATACAAATATCAGATCCATCTGAATTGGAGGTAATCTGCTTCTGTGGATGGGTCATATCTGGGGGCAATTTTGCAGCTTTACAGGGTTTCAGGTTCAGGTTCCCTCTTTGGTGGCCTTTTTGCCTCCATGACCAGCTTGTTGTAATAACGTACTCTGAAGTAGCATCTCTTGTTTTTCCTGGTAGTATTGGGTTCTATCCTCCCTTAATAATTTGAAAGTGGTCTAAACGTTCATACCTTTCCTTGCCTTGCTCTGAGGGTGGCTAGCCAACCTTCTCTTACCAGTCTTGCCCTTACTTTTCCTTTTACCCGTCTTATGGTTGGTGGTGCACCATTACTGAATGTTTTATTACTCTTTTCACTAGCTGAATTGTGGACATTCCAGTTGGGGGCTCAGTAGGGACTTCTATGGCATACTGAGGGAGGTTGCCGGATGACTGCCTCTTCTTGAGCCTTAGAGACATTTGGAGAATAAAGCTTTGCTGTGCTTTTTGTTCTTTGGGTTCAACACAAAGTAAAAGTTTCCTCCAGAGAATGACCAGCAATTCTGTCTATTGTATTTGGTTCAATTATTGTAGTTGACATTATTAGACCTTTGTGTGCTACTGTCCTCTTTTCTCTGCTGTTCAGTCTTCGTCAGGTAGCCTACTATGAGTTCATGAGCTCTTTAATATCAAATAGAAAGTCTCTGATTTTGCTAAATGAGCTAGATGAGCGCTGATTATGAATGGCAAGTAATCATCTTTTGTAGGAGTGTTGTTGTTTGAATCATTGGCGCACTTGAGACTGTCACTATCTCTTGCACCAAGCTCTGACTGTCTTGGCTCAGATGTTCCCCATCCATGGGAGTAGCCTTAGCTGGGTTCACTGGCTCCACCTCTTAACCGGAGGGACATTTATATATGGCAAGGTGAATGGACAGGAGTGAAATCCAAATATGCCACAGCCGACAATAATCAACATCCAGATTGCTAG
This sequence comes from Phrynocephalus vlangalii, assembly GCA_037367305.1. Classification (NCBI taxonomy): domain Eukaryota; kingdom Metazoa; phylum Chordata; class Lepidosauria; order Squamata; family Agamidae; genus Phrynocephalus; species Phrynocephalus vlangalii. The sequence goes on from JAWVWN010002508.1 coordinate 20,573, forward strand.
ACAGTTAGCTAATGTCCAGGTTCTGGGGATCAACTACAGGCTCTATTTGGTAAGATCAATTGTTGGATACCTAGTGGCTGTGAGGAGTCCATCTCTGTGAGGTCAGTTCTTTTGGACAGTGCAAATCCCCCCATTTGACAAAGTCAGTGATTTGACCTGTTTTCAGCGGTTTTTAACAGCACTTCACTTCTCCTCAGGGTCTGTAGTTTCCTTAAGTGTGAATATCGCATGAGATGAAATGCTGTTATCTGGTGTTTTAAATAGTCGTTGGGATAAGGCCAATGGAGCCCATCATTAGACTTCTGTTTCTTTAAGTTCACTGATTGGAAGAGTGATAGAAGGGAAGCAGTTTGTTTTGGAATTGATTGCGAGGCATGGGGTAAGTAGAGTGATATCCAGGTCGCTCGGCTCCTTCCATGGGAAGTCAAATTTCCTTTTAAGCACCCAGCCAGCATGGTTTCTTTCCAAAACAGATCTGAAGTAGGATGTTAACAAGAAATTCCAAAACCACAAAATTCTCAGTCAGTGATCATAATTGTGAACTCACTGTGGTATTTCCTTTTTCTCAAGAGAATTAGTAGCAACTCCCAGCAGAGTAGGATGAGCTGCAGAAAATAAGTTGTTGTTTGCTTCCAGCAAACTGTTGTTATCGTGCTCTTTTCTGTACATTTCTGGGAGGAGTATATAACATAGCGTCAAGTAAAATATATCCTGGTCCTAACAAGTTCAAGGCTTCAAGAGAAAAACTGAAAAGCGAGAAAAAAGACGCTTGCCCGCTGTTTCAATTCAAACTTGATAGCTAAAACTAGAGATGGGCACACTTGAAAAAAAATTCTTCGAGTTGTTTGGTTGTCGTTAGTCGGGCGGTTCAGTTTTGGCTGCAGTATCCGTTTTTGCGAAAATTCACAAAAATTAGTCGGTTCGTTTTTTTCAGTTTTTTCGTTTTCGTTAGTATAATGGTTTTTGATGGGGGGGGAGCGGGCTCCTGGAGGGCACCTCTGTGGTGGGGTTGCTTCCTCTGGCCTGGCTCTTAAGGGTAAAGTGGGCTCCTGGAGGCACCCGTGGAGTGCCTCCTATCCTCCCATAGGAAGGGGAAGGCTAGGCTTGAAGAGACGCCTCTACATGGGGGTCTCCCCTCTTCACCTGTGCTGCTGCAAAATGGGATGCAAGGCAATATGGATATTGCATACCAGTTGTGCAGACAGTGTGACAGTGAGAGCGATGATTGCATCATGCTTCCCTACACAAGGAAGGCTCTCGCACCACATGGTCTTCACACAGAAGGGAAGTGTACTTGCTGCGGTGTAGAGCAATGGCAGCAAGTAGATCTGGCTTAGGGTTAAGGTGGGTTAGTGCTAGGTTAGGATAGTGACGGGTTAAGGTTACGGTGATAGGGCTAGTGGGTTGCTCCTCTGGGTTGCTCTCTGACCCACTAAGTGGACAGGTTCTGTGACGTATATGGGTCATGGACGGACGTCAAGGGGTTAAGGCTTAGGGTGCGGGGGCTTAGGGCAGGTTTGTTGGTGGCTTTTTGGCACATCCAGAAGTTCTCAATGGCCAAGTGGCCATGCGATTGGTGGTTGGCTCCTAAAAATTTGCATGGTCGTCCACTCCCACATGGCTGGGCCACACGGCAGCCCATCATTGCGTCAGGTGTAGTAAATAAAAATAAATTAAAATAAATTCAATGGAGGACAGAGGAGGAGAGGAGAGACATTTTGTTGCAAGATAAAACCCACTGCTACTGTGAAAAATCTGGCAGTTTATAAATTTTTCGCGTGTTTCTGTTGTGCTTGTGTGTTTTTGGACCACGATTTCAAAAACAATATTGCGTTGGCCGCCCCATTTTGGATCCCCCACCCACACCGCATGGCATGGCGACTCGAGTCCGGCTGCCCAGGACGGGGGGGAGGCGGGACCCCCCCTCCAGAAACCACCCTCCGGTAGGTGCCCTGCGCCCTTAGTCAAGCAGGCATTTTTCCGCCTGCTTTTTTGGCCCGGGAATGGGTGGGGGGACGGGGGGTGGAGAGTTTAAAAGTTTTTTCCTGTGCCGTCCGTGCCGCTTGCTTGCGCTTTAATTGGCTGCGGCGGCCGGCAGCCGGCGAGACTGGGCTTTTTGCTGGCTGCTGGCTGCGAGCCTGCAGCGAGTCCCACCAGAGCAGCCCAGGATGGGGGATGGGGGGGGGAGGCCGGGGACCTCCAGAAACAACCCCTCTGGTAGGTGTCCTGAGGCACGGCAGGCATTTTTCCGCCTGCTTTTTGGCCGGGAACCGGTGTTTTTTAAACTTTTAAAAACTTTTTTTCTGTGCCGCGTGGCATCGCGCAATCGCGCGATGCAAGGAACGAGCACGACAAATCAGACCAAAATTGTTCGTTCGTCGGTTCGAGCTCAAAGTCTGGCGGAGTTATTCCCGTTACCGTTTCCGTATGAGTAACGGAACCAAGTAACGGAAACGGAAACGGGAATACCGCTAAGTCGTGCCCATCTCTAGATAAAACAGGTACTTAGCCATAACACAGTTTCTCCCGCAGCAGCTCCCAGAAGTTTGTCTCAAGTAGTATCAATTATAAAGTTTATAAAAAGTTAAATGTTTAAAAATTAAGAGTTTATAAAAGGTTAAAGGTAAAAAAGTTTAAAAGGTGTTTTAAAAGGTTAAAAGTAAAAGGTGTTAAAAGGTTTTTTAGAAGGGAGTGGGAGCTCAGCACAAATGCTGCTCCTCAGCACCAGCTCCAACCGCTCTGGTAAATCCTACACAGGGAAAATCTCAGTATAACTGTGACATCCTGCCAACAGCCTCCTGTTGACCACGTTCCAGTGTTAGAGGATCACTTCACAGTCTTTAAAGGCAGCCAGGGTTGTGGGCTAGAAATGTGAGGTGCATTCTTTCTGCATTGGTGCTGCATTCATTGCAGCAGCATTGGGATATGGCAAGCAGGGAGTTAAGCACATGGGAAGATGAATGTCCTGACAGTTTCATAGTTATGTGTGTTATTGCCACATTGGTGTTTTTCTGTGTTCTTTGTTTTTTTCAGGTCTAGTGCTTCCATCATCCCGGATACAAGTTTGGTTATTGGCTATAGTTTTGTGTTCTTGGCTGCCAAGTTTCATTGAGATCCATATGTGGACGGAACCTGGACCTTGAAGCATGAACCCTCCTGGAAATGGAGAGGCTGAGGAGGACTGTCTTGGAACAGGTTTATGGACCTGGTCAGTAGTGGTGGTGTTCCTATTTCCTTTGTTATAACTGTGGTTCACCTGGGTGGAAATGACTTAGCATGGAAAACATGCAAGTCACTTATTATTATTCAGTTCTGAATAAAGTGTGACCCTATTTATAACCCGTTCCTATTACTTTCCCCATTATTCTGGGCTGGTTGAACAAGGCTCCTTCTGTAGCCATTTGCAGAGGTGGAAGTTCTTTGCCTGCTTCCCCGAAGAGGCAGACAACAGGAGACTACAGTGACCTAGAGGGATAGGCTGAGGCTGGCCTATTTCTGGTGTGGATTGGCCCTGCCCTATTGTAAAAAGCAAGATTTACTGGTCACTTTGGGCATAGATAGGAATTTTTGACCTGCTCCCACAATTGGTTCAAAGGGGGAGGTGAATTTTCACACCATCCCATTATTTTTTTGACTAAATGTCTATTCTGGAGTGTGGTTTCATTACAATGGTCACACAGGCAGTTAGTGCAGAATGTAGGTTTACCAATGGACGTCCGACAGAGGTGTAAACCAGCCTTCTGCCAGCATTGAAAGCCAAGAGGATTCAGCACTGGGACATGGATGAGGGGGCACCCCTCCCCCCTTGGCTGAGATTACCCACAGCAATCTCTGCATATTTCGAGGGTAGCAAAATGCTCATGAGGGAATGATAATGAATATCTTCCCCTGGCTTCATCATACTAGGTAGGAAGTGTGGGATGGAAATCTGCCACAAAGGAGAAAGGTGGGGTAAAAATAAATAAATAAATAAATAAATAAATAAATAAATAAATAAATAAATAAATAAATAAATAAAATTGGAATTTTTTATTTATTTTATTTGACTTAAAAGAAGACTTTTTCTTGGAAAGCTCATTCTCAATGATGGGGTGTGAATATCCTCTGTGAACCAGATGATTGTATAGTTCATTTGTCCTTTTTCTGATATTCTAAGAGCCGAGCTCTAATAACATTTTTCCTATGAGTTCACAATCACAATCACAAGAACCTTTATTGGCATACATTAATATAAAACAGATGCAACAAAATGTAAGATAAGGGTAGGAAATAAATAAATAGGTAAAAATGATTAAAAGATTGGGTTAATATGCTGGCCTTGGCCCCAGACTATTTACTAATATTTTAAAACAGTGGCCAAGTATTCTGCCACTGAGGCTGTTAATTCCGGAAGTTTGTCCTCAAGAAGACGCTTTGTTATACTCTCCGGGGAACCAGAGAAATTAGAAATATAAGGGGTCAGAAGGCGGAGGCGAAGCTTGTGGTGGGAGGGGCAGGAGAGAAGGATGTGAGAGGTTGAGTCAGGTTCCAGTAAACATAGTTTACAGAGTCTCTTCTCAAATGGAACGTTGTAGTAATCTTCCTGAAAGAACTGCTGAGGGAAGGATGTTCAATCTAGCGAGCATAAAAGCACGACGCAGGCAAGGATTAATGAGATGTTTCATATAATTGCTCCTAGTCCTGGGGTTGGCATCAAACCATAAAAGTGAGGAGAACACGTTAGATTGAGCCCTGATGAAATGGTTTGATACTCTATATCCCAGATTCTTTGATGGATGATTTTGGGGATTTGGGATTCTTGGCAGTTGATTAGGGAGTCTAGGTCGATACCAATGTGATGAATTTTGGACTGGATAAAATTGATACCATTTTGAGATATAAGGGTCTCTTAATAGTTCATATACAAGGGAGTTGGAGTCAGGATGAAAATGAATACGTAGCCAAAACTTAATAGTGACTGTCCAAGCAAAAGTTGATGGCAAATGGAGTCCCAGTTCGTTAGCAATGGTATAAAGATTGATCATATTTGGAACACCTAAGATGCGACGAAAGAAGGTGGCAGCAGTCCGGTCGATTTCGGAGTCGACAGCTGAAATCCAGATTGGGATCCCATATAAAAGCTGGTTTATAATTTTTGCCTGAAAGATCTGGAGGGCAGCAGGAACATATTGGTTTCCGGTGTGGAAATGGAACCGAGAGATAGCAGATAGATGGTTATTTATAGCTGATATAGCAGCCCTCCGATGATGAGACCAGGAGAGTTGATGGTGGAACAGGAGGCCCAAGTATCTGAAGGATCTCACTTGCTCAACAGGTTTTCCGTCGACTTTCCAGGAAAGAAGTTTCCATGATTTGGAGAATATCAAGATTTTAGATTTCTCTGTGTTAATAGTCAGATCATTCTTAGAGCAGAATTCTGAGAAAGCTGACAAGAGGCAAAGGAGGCCCTGTTTGAAATTGAGAGGAGCACAGTGTCGTCTGCGTAGAGTAGTATGGGAACCGGAAGTCGATTCAGTTGTGGAGCATGACTATCAAATTTGGCTAGATGACCTGGTAAATCTGACAAGAACAGATTGGAAAGGGCAGGAGCAAGAAGGCAGCCCTGCTTTACCCCTTTCGTGACTGGAATTTTAGGGGTAAGGAGGCCTTCGTGATTTAGGTGAACTTGACAGCTATTCGCAGAGTGGAGCTGACGGATCAAGAATAGCAGATGAGGGTCAATTCCCATATTGGTAAGTTTGGACCACAAAAGAGATCTATTGATAGAGTCGAAAGCTCCTCGAAGGTCAATAAAAGCTGCAAAAAGTTTGCCTTTGAAATGCTGGGAGTATTTCTCTGCCGAAAAGAATAAAATGAGAGAGTGGTCAAGTGTAGAATACCCAGCGCGGAAGCCCACCTGTTCTTTGCCTGGAAAGTTGAATTTGGACATTCAGTCAGATAGACGTTGCGGAAGATGTTTAGAGTATAGCTTTCCAATTACTGAGAGTAGGCTTATGGGTCGATAGTTGCTGGGTATTTCTGGGTTGCCTTTTTTTTAGGACTGGAATGATGATAGAAGATAGCCACGAGTCAGGAAGTATCCCAACTTTGTCCACAATGGTGAATAGGCAGGATAGAGGTTCAGCCCACCAGAGTGGATTAGCTCTTATGAGATCAGTCGGGATCCCATCTGGGCCTGGGGCCTTACCAGCCTTCATGCTGGCTATGAGTTCGAGAATTTCTTCTTTGGAAACTGGGGGCCAGGCGGGTTCATCGGGGGGCATTAATGGGATGGTGGAGAGGTCTGGAAATATCGAGTCCGAAAATAGATTTGAGTAATGTACAGTCCAGTCCGAAGCAGAGATTGGTGGAGTTAGAGCTGCATTAGAGGAGTGGTTCTCTCGTGAGACCAAGGCCCAGAACTCTTTCGTGTTCTTTGAACAAGTTGCATGTAGCAGTCTAGACCAGTTGTTCAGTGCATGGGTGTGTCTTTTCTCAACTAATAAAGCTTGGCAAACCTTCTTAGCTTGAAGGTAGAGGGCTGATGACTCAGGAGAATAGTAGGCACGTAGCCGTTGGGAAAGCCAGCGGAGATTTTTTTTTGGCGGCCCAGCATCTATGGTCAAACCAAGGAGCAGCTCCATTGGATTTCCTAGGTAGGGAGAGTGCAGCTGGTAGATTAAGTAAGGAAATTGATAGCTGATTCATATGCCTGAATGACCTTTGCAGGAGAGTCAGCCAGGAGAATAGATTGTCTTAGATATAAAGCAGAAGCTGTAGTGGACCACTCAGTGAATGAGTTTGAAAATTTGTTGGTCCATCTTAATCTTGGGGGGTGGGGGGGGGGGGACTCAGGTGTATGCTCCAAAGGGCGATAAGAGGGCAGCTGAAGGGACATAATAGTAGGGAAATGATCACTTTCGGGGCGGATGCCAATCTCAAAGTCAACAATCTCGAGAGGCAAGTCGGGAGAGATGAGAATGTAGTCCACGACGCTAGATCCTCTGGGAGATAGAAAGGTAAACTCTCCATGAATGTCACTTATAGTAGAGCCATTGAGGATCCTGAGATTATATCTGGCGCACAGATCCACCAGGGGGAAGCCGATTGGTTGATCACAGGGTCTTTGGAAGATCTGTTGGCTTGGAATGAGGGAGGAATCAGATCAACATTATCCCAGTGCATATAAGCAGCAAGTCTGTCATTGTTAGCGCCCAATCCTGGCATTCAAGTCGCCTGCAATAATCAGAGAGGCTAGAGGATAATTAATGGTTAGCGAATCAACGTAATTCTTCAGTCATTCCATACCAGAGAGGAAGAACTGGACTCAGGAAATGGAGGAACATATACATTTAGCATGAGTATCTGTTCGGAGAGACATTTTCACCCATCCCATTATTTTTTTGACTAAATGTCTATTCTGGAGTGTGGTTTCATTACAATGGTCACACAGGCAGTTAGTGCAGAATGTAGGATTACCAATGGACGTCCGACAGAGGTGTAAACCAGCCCTTCTGCCAGCATTGAAAGCCAAGAGGATTCAGCACTGGGACATGGATGAGGGGGCACCCCTCCCCCCTTGGCTGAGATTATCCACAACAATCTCTACATATTTCGAGGGTAGCAAAATGCTCATGAGGGAATGATAATGAATATCTTCCCCTGGCTTCATCATACTAAGGTAGGAAGTGTGGGATGGAAATCTTCCACAAAGGAGAAAGGTGGGGTAAAAATAAATAAATAAATAAATAAATAAATAAATAAATAAAATTGGAATTTTTTATTTATTTTATTTGACTTAAAAGAAGACTTTTTCTTGGAAAGCTCATTCTCAATGATGGGGTGTGAATATCCTCTGTGAACCAGATGATTGTATAGTTCATTTGTCCTTTTTTCTGATATTCTAAGAGCCGAGCTCTAAATAACATTTTTCCTATGAGTTTCGAGGATGAAAATTTTCTCATCTGTACAGGTGCAGGCTTGTTACAAAGCTGAGCGACAACTTTGTCACTCCCTGTGAAAGCCAATATTACCTTTGTATGTGTGGCCGCAATTTTACAAGTGTTTGTCTCCCTTCAAATCAGGAAAAATATAATTGGCATAAATCCAGTGTTTGCTTTCTTTGATGTTACCCCCAAATCAACTAATTGGCAGGGATGGGGATCCAAGTCACAGGAGTCACTGTCAACTCAGAGTTAAGTCACACTGGTGACTTGACTTGGAATCAACTCAGTCCCCCCCCTCCCGCCATGATTCAGACTCAACACAAGATTCAGATCCCAGCCAGTTCTCCCTCTTTTCTGGGTTGGAGGAGGGAAGAGCTTTTTTTTAATAGTAACTTAGACTTGGGGCTTGAGATGCATGACTTGGTACCAGAGACTTGCCAACATCCCTACTAATGGGAAGGCTGATCTTGCTATCTCACATATGGGGTCAATGCATATGAAAATGTGTTTCCGTCAGAAGGAAACAGTGAGCTTTGTGGGGTAATCATGGACTTGAATGTGGGTTTACTTAAGGAGAACTGGGTACTCCAGTCAACTTTCCCAAACTGATGCTTTCCTTGTATTGGATTAAAATTCCCACCCCCACAATAGCATGCTATGGATGATGGGAGTTGCAGTCCAACTCCTCTGGAGAATGGCAAATTTGGAAGACTGCCCATTGATTCCTTTTTAAGCATGATACACAAATTTAAACAATTATTGCTTAATGTATTCTCAAAGGCTTTCGCTGCCAGGATCTGATAACTATTTTGAGTTTTTCAGGCTGCTTGATGTTACGCCAAATCAACTAATCGACAACCAAGTTCCCTGAGCTCCTTTGCCCTCTGAAGATGTCGGACACAGAGTCTGGCAAATATCAGGAAGAAAAACTTCCAGAACACAGCCAAACAGCCCAAAAAACTCACAACAGCTAATTATTGCTTGCTTAAGTATTGGTGGATTTTTCTCTCTCCTTTCAAGAAGATTGGCTCTTAGATTCAAAACAGCAAAAAGAAACACACTCTCACTAAGTTGCCTTGCAGCAGCAGCAGCCTTTGGCAGAAAAGAAACAGTCTGGGAAATGAGTGTTGGCTTAGAGAAGCCAGTTTAAAATAAAATCCAGCTTTTACTTAAAGCCACAGCGGAAGGGAAACCAGCTCTGTTACACTAATATTTGTTTAGTTCAGGCCCTTTGTTAAAATTGAGAGGGAGAGGAGGAAGCTTTAAAATTACTTTTTTCCCCCTATGTGTTTTCCTTGGAGAAGAATATGCTTCGATTTTCTCATCCACCTAAAAAAGAAAATAGTCAAGCCAATCTGTTGGAGAGTGCAAATTCCTCAAAAATAAGCAGCATGTAAACAAAATAAAAGAATAAAGCCAAGGGAATCTGTCTGTGTTTATCCAAAAGATGGGTAAAGTAGCTTCTTAAAATTCATTTCAAGCCTTCCGAATTGTGAGGTAGACATGTCCCTGGCACGAGCAGTAACAATATACTCCGGACCGTGAACTTGGCCTTCTAAGTAATGAACAAGATGTTATCTGAGCAAAACCGTTGATATCTGCCCCTCCAAGAAGAAGGCAGGGGCGGGAGGGCTTGCCAGGCTTCGTTAGGGAAGGAGAGGTATAAACAGGCCCTTGGAAGTCTGTCAGTGCTTCCACAAGACTGTGGTAGGAAGATGGAAGGAATGGGAAGAAGGGCAAAGCAGTCCTTGGGCCTTGGAACCTTCCTGAGAGCTGCTCTGGTAGGGAGAGAAAAAAAGAATATGAGGAACTGGGAGTTGAGTCATGGCTACTGGACTTCGTTTTTGAGAGATAGAAATGTTTCGCTGTTCATCCAAACAGCTTCATCGGTCTGAATGAACTCAACTCCCAGTTAAACGAACCTGGATGACTGAGAATCTTCACAGAAATATGAGGAACATGGTTTCAGGAATCACCGAAGAGGACAGGATGGGTTAAGCAACCCTTCTTGTCTGCTGTTTCATTTAGTACTGCAACCCCCATTCTTTTTTCCACCACATGAAAAAAAATTAAAGATAAAAAATAATATGAAAACTGGAGACTGCTTTCATCCCCCCCTGCAACTTTTTACTTATCCCTCAGTCGTGTGATTAAAATAACATCTACTGCTAGCTTTGTTTGATGCAAATCCTTCAGAGAGTGCCATTTTAAGATGACAGAAATATCCCCATCGGTGGCACTGGGTTATTCTTTCATTCCAGTCTTTCTGAAACAAGGGCTAGGCCAGACCTCTGGGGGACTCGCTGGAACTTACCAAGGAATTTACTTGATAACTGGATCAAGACATTGAAGATGGAAAAGGGCTGGGAGGGAAGGAAGAGAGAAAGAGAGAGAGAGAGAGAGAAGGGGAAGCAGAGTTATACAAGGATGTTCCATATTTCAGTAGAAGCTAATCTCAGGAATTTTGATCAAGCCAAACATATGAACAAAACTGCTGTAGTAAGATTATGGATATAATATAACGTTTAACATTTTGCTTAGGACAAATGAGCTCTCACAGCTGACATTCTGCAGTCAGTTTCATTTGCTAGTGCCATTTGGACCCCATTTTTTTGCTCTATGGTGGAAAACACAGGTGTTTGTGGGGTCATTTCACCCCAGACATAACATTGGTGCGCAGATGAAAGCAAAGACTTAGCTGCTCCTTTATTACATTTGTATTCCCTCTCTTCCCTGTCACAGCAGGATATAGTCCAGCTCTCATTCCTTAAAATTAAACTACGGAAAAAACCATAGTTTTTACATCCGGGCCTTGGGTTGGCAAAGTGTTTGTTTTCTGCTCTTTAGGTGCTTTTCTAGGTTTGCCATTGTTTTCCCCCCCCAAAGAAGCAGGCGTTTTTTTTAAATTTCGTTGCTGCAGTGATCTGAGTAAATTCAAGGACCCCAAAAAAATTTCCTCTGCTTTGCCTTTTTTTTCTTCCCCTTCTTTTTTTGCCAGGAGGTGAGGGGGCCCGGTGGCCATGATCTTTTTTTTTTTTTATTTTGAGTTTCCCAGCCCTTTTTTTTTCACTCCCCTTCTTTCCCCATCTTTAAAGAGGTTTTTTAAATTTCCCTTCCTCACTCTTGCTTTTTGGTTTTGAAATAAATCTGGTATCTGGGGGTTTTTGATATTTTTTTCCCGGCAATTTTAAATTTCCGGTTTGGATTCATCCAGACCGGCCTTTCCCTTGATGTACTCTGCATTTTTGTTAAAAGGCAAGGTGAAAGTATACGGGCCTTTCTATTTCCTTTTTTCCCAATTTTAAAACCAGTCAGTTGTTCCTTTTTCCAGTTCTGACGGTTGTGCTTGCCCCACATAAGTTTTCTTAGGAGACAGTTAAGGTGGTCAGGCACTCCCTTTTCCCTTTAAGGACTTCCCAAATTATTTTGGTTGTGGTCCCACAGAAAAAGGCTTTGGCATTGGGGAAAGAAGCAGAAGTAGATGTTTTTCTGGAACTCTCTGGCTTTCTTTCCCCAAAACCAGCGAAAGTTGGCGATTTGGTCTCTAGTTTTCCCCTGCCCCCTTTGAAATCCGTTGATTCTGGGGAAATTCTCTTTCCAAAATATGCTGAAGCCTGCCTTGTAGAATTTTGAGCATAACCTTGCTAGCTGTGAAAAAAGTGCAATTGTGCAAAAGTTGGGGCATTCTTTGGTGTTTCCTTTCTTTGGGATTGGAATGTAGAAACCCATCCTTTTTCCCGTCCTCTGGCCCCTGCTGGGTTTTTTTTAAAATTTTTTTCTGGCATATTTTTTATGCAGCAAACCCTTTTCGGGATCCTCTTTTAAGATTTTAAGAGTTCAATTGGAATGCCTAAACCCCCACGGCCTTGTTGTTTGCAATGCTTTCTATTTGGGCCCCCTTGGGCTTCACTTTTAAATTCTTTCTCCAGGTTTAGCAATTTTGTATCTTTGGGTTT
>JAWVWN010002509.1:0-22220 GCA_037367305.1 Phrynocephalus vlangalii
AAAATAACCCCCAAACCTATAATGAAATCCCCAAAATTTTTTTAAAAAAAATTAAAATTTGAAAGTTTTTCTTTTCGGGTTTTACAGGCCCCCCCCCAAAAGAAACAAAAAATAACATTTAAATTTTAAAAATCTTGCTGTACTTCTTTTTAACATTAAAAAAAAAGGGTTATTAATCCTTTTTTTGTAACCTTTTGTAATTAAAATTTAATAATGTCCTTTAAATAAATCCGGCTTGAAATTTAGGTTTTAAAGGGGGACAATTAAAGGGAAAAAATTGGAAAAAAGAAAAATGGTAAAACAAAGAAAAAAAATGTTTAAAAAAGAGGGGGTATTTTAAAAAATTAAAAAGTTTTTAAAACAAAATTATTGAATAGAAATGGGGTAAAAAAATTTAAAAAGAGGGGTCGGCCAAGAATCCAAAAAAACAAATTTTAAAAAAAAAAAATTTTTTTCAACCTAATTGTTTGGATCACAAATTCTTTTCCCCAAAAAAATTTTTCCGGCCAACTAACCCCAAAAAAAACCCCGGGATAAAATTTTCAAGGAATTTTAAATTTTTTTTTTCCCCCCCCCCCCAAAACCCGGGTTTTGTCACAAGCCTTTTTTTTTTAAAAGAAATTTGACCCAAAAACAGTTTTTTTCTTTTTCTAAACCAAGCAAAAAACAAAAAAAAAACACAATGCTCCCAAAGGTCAAAAAAAAAAGGGAATTGTTTACAAGCGGAAATTTCTAAATTTAAACCCCCCAAGGTCAGCAAAAAAAAAAATTCCTTTTTGGATAAAACCCAACCCGATGTCGTTTCTCGGGTTCCCTGTTTGGGCCCCCTTTAAAAATCCAAAAGGTTTGGTGTTGGGGGGTGAATTCTCAAAAACGGGCCCAGAATGAAGGTAAAAGAAAAACGGGTTTTTTCCCCTTTTAAAAGGGCTTATTCTTAAATCGCCCAGATCTAAAATTTGGGTGCAAAAAAAATTTCAAAAAAAAAGGGAAAAAAAAATGACAAGGGCGTCACACCTTTTATTTTTTTTTTTCAAAAATAAATGGCCCCCCAAGGGGCCTTTTTTAACCCCCAAACCCGCAAAAGCCAAAAACCCGGACCTTAAAAGGGTTTTTTCCCCACCAGCTGGGTTTTCAGAAAAAGTAAACCCCCGCCCCCTAAAGCCCCCCCCAATTTCCCTTTACCTTTGATTTGGTTGAAAATCCCCATCCGAAATTTAAATGGGGTTGGCCCCTTTTTTTTTTTTTTTCCCCCCCCCCTTTAAGAAATTTGGGGGGAAAAAAAGGAAAAAAAAAAAAAAAAAAAAAGGGGGGGCCCCAACTCCCCCAGGTATTTCTTTTTCCCCTTTTTTTTTGGGGGGGGAAAAAAAGGGAAGACCCAAAATTTTTTTCGTTTCCCAACTGGAAAAAGGTATTTTAAAGGTTTTCCCCTTGGGTGGGGGTTATGGAATGGCCAAAAAAATTCTTAAATAAAAAACCCCCCTTTTCTAATCTCCCCCCTTTTTCCCTACGGAACTGCTGGGGGCTTGGCAAAATCCCTTTTTAAAGCTGTTAAAACCCCCAAAATAAATTAAAAGGGGGGTGGAAAATTTTTAAAAATGACAAAAATTTGCCCCCCCCCCACAATGGGTCCCAAATTTTAAAAACCTCAAAGGGAGGAATAGTAACCACGGCGGTCCGGATTTAAACCCAAAAGGGGAGCACAGTTTTAGTGCAAAAAAGGGGTTTTTAAGCTTGGAAAATTTCTGAACAAAAAAAATTTTTTTAAAACCCCTTTCCATTTTATTTTAAACAAAAGGCCCCCCCCCCCTTTTAAAACCCCCCCCCATTTACTTTTGGTTTAATTTTCACCTTCAAAGGGGGAAAAATTTGAACTATATTTCCCTTTTCTTTTGTAAGGTTTATTCTAAATTCCAATTTAACCCTTCTGAATTAAAGCCCCCAAATTTGGCGGGTAAGTTGTTTTTTGGGTTGGGTGTTAAAATTTGGTTTTGGTTTTTTTTAAAGGGGAAAAAAAGGGGAAAAAAGGGGGAAAAAAAAAGGCCCCTTTTTTTAAACCAAAAAGTGGAAAAGTTTTGGAAAATTTTTTATTTGGACTAATTCCAAAATTTTAGCTTTATTGTTTTGAAAAAAAAACCAAAATGAACCTTTCTTCCCCTTTAAAACCCAAAATTTTTTTCCCAAATTTTAAAAATAACAACCCCTTTTCATTTTCTTTTTTTTAAAAAAACCCCCATTTTAAGGGACAAAAAAAAAATTTTCCCCCCCCATTTGGGGGCCCTGGGGGGCTGTTCTTCCTTTTTTTACCCGGGTGTGCCAAAGGAAAAATTTTTATTTTCTGGCTGAAACAGGCGAAAGGTTTCCCCCCCCTTGAAAACCAAAAAAAAATTTTTTCGTAATCTTGAAAATTTTCCCCCCCTGTCATTCTTTTTCGCTCTAAAAACAAAAACAATTTTTTTCCCTGAAAAAAACACCCCCCAAAATTGTTTACAAATTTTGGGATTTTGTGATTTTTTGGGTTTTTAAAAAAAATTTTAAAAACCAAAAAAAAAGGACAAAAAGAAAATCATTTTTTGTACCTTTTTTTTTTAAACTTTTTAAAAATTTTAAAAAAAATTTTTTTGTTTTTTTTTTAAATTTGTTTTTTTTTTTTTTAAAAAAGTTGTTTTTTTTTTTCCTTTGGTATTTGCATCGTTTTTGCCCTTTTTGGGGTCTGCAGCAAAAAAAATTTTAAATTTTTTAAAAAATGTTTTTTAAAACCCGGGGCCAGAGTTTGGTTTAAAAAAAAAAGGGGCCAAATTTTAATTTTAAAATTGAATTAGGGAAAAAGGGGGGCCAAATGAAACCCCAAAAAATTGGATTTTTCGGGAAAAAAGGGCCAAAAATATTAAAAAACAAAATTTTAAAAGGGGATTAAAAAAGCCCCAAACAAAAACAATGAAATTAAAGGATAAAAGGGGCTTTTTTTTTTTTAAATGTCCCAAAATAGGGTTTTAAAATTTTGTTTTCCCTAACAAAGATCCCTTCCCAAAGAAGTAAAACCAAACGGGAAAGGGAAACTTTTTATTAAAACCAATAAACTGGCCCCCCCCAAAAGGTAAATTCCCCCCAACACACGGTTCCTTTTAATTTTTTTTGTTTTCCCGGGGCGCCAAACGGGGTTTCAATTTTAAAAATCCCAAAAAGAAAAAAAGGGGTTGGGGGAAATTGGGGCCCTTTTCCCTCGGGCTCAAATAAACAAAGAAAAAGGGGGAAGGGAAGGGGTTTTTTTGTTTTTAAAAAAAACCAGAAATTTTAAGGGGAAAAGATTCCCAAACTATGGGGGGGGGGGTTTTAACCCCAAAACCCCAGAAGAAATGGTTTTTATCGGGGAAAAGCTAAAAATTTATTTTGCGGCTAAAAACGGGTTAAAACACGGGGGTTTAAATTCATAAGGGGTTTTAAAACTTCAGGGGGAAAAAATTAACAAGGCCTTTTTTTTTTAAAAAAAATAAAAATCCTTCTTATAAAAAGGGGGGAAATGTTTAGTGTTGGGGGGAAGGCATTTTGGGAAGGGGGGAAATCCCATGAGGGGTTTTTTTAAAAATTTTTTTCCCCCCCCACTTTGGGCGGCACCCTTTTCTCCCCATTTAGGGTTTGGGGTTAAAGGGGAAATAATTTGGATAAATAAATAAGAGGGGAAAGAAAAAAAAGGCCCCTTTTTTGCGTTTTGGCTAGGTGCTAAAATTGGTAAAAAAACCGGGGTTTTGGGAAAGAACCAGGGATTCCCCCCTTTATTTAAGAGGGGGGGGGGAAAAAGTCTAGGTTAAAACCCATTTCCCCAAGGTTTTGGCGGGTTTTTTTGGGGGGACCGGGGGGGAAAAGGGGGGCAGGGAAAAAGTGATTTGGAACAATAAACAAAAACTGGAGGGAATTAATTAAGGGAGAATTCTGGAGTGAAGGAGGGGAAGAAGGAAGGGGTTTTAAAAAATCCAAATTGAAGGGCAAGAGAGGAAAAAAAAATTGGTTCTTAAAAACCTGGGAAACGGTAGGATTTTAAAAAAGAACCAGCAAGAATGGACAAAAGGGTTAAAGACCGGGGAGTAAAAAACCCCCCTGCCCCCGTACAATTTCAATCCCTCCCTCCATGGAAGAGGAGTTAAAAACCCATAAAAACTTTGGCAGGGATTTTTTTTGGACCTTTTTAAAATTGGGAGGTTAGTTTTTCTCCGGAAGGGGGAAAAACCGTTTTTGGCCCGAAAGGGGAACCCAGAAGGGGTAAAAAATCCCCCCTTTTTTTAAAAGGGGAAAGGGAAAGTAAAGGCCCCGGGAAAATTTTTAAATTTAATTTTCCAGGGTTAAAAAAAAACCTTTTTTTTAAAAATTAAAAGGTGTTTCCCCCAGTTTTAACTGAAGGGCACAGAAGAAAATAAAATTTTTAAAAATAATTTTTTTTTCCCCAAAACCATTGCTTCTGGGTGATTGAAAAACTTCAGAAAACCCATTTTGGGGAAATTAAAGAGCCTCCAATTGTTCGCAAAGGTTGACCCCTTTTTTTCCCTTTCCCAATGCCCCTTTGGATTCCCACGGTAAACCCCAAAAAAAATTGAAGATACCCGAAAAAAAAAAAACCCCCCTTTAAAAGAAAAAAAGCCAGATCTTTATTTTAAATCCCTGGCAAAAAAGGCCAACACGCCCCAAAACTAAAAATTTCCCACCCCCAATTTAAAAGGGAACCCCCCCAATCGGAGTTTATAAAATGGGCCCAAAGAAACCCCGGGTTTTTAAAACCCTGTTCCCAAGGGTAAAAATCAAGGGGTTGGGGCCCCTTTTTTGGCCTGTTTTTTTTTTTTGGGTTTTTTTTTTTTTTTTTTTTTTTTTGGGGGTTTTTTTTTTTTTTTTTTGTTTTTTTTGGGGGGGGGGTTGGGGGGGGGGGGGGGGGGGGGGTGGGGGGGGGGGGGGGGGGGGGGGGGGGGGGGGGGGGGGGGGGGGGGGGGGGGGGGGGGGGGGGGGTTTTTTTTTCCAAAAAGGGGCCCGGGGCCCCCCCCGGGGGAAACCCTTTTTTTTTTTTTTTAGCCAAGAAAAATGGGGGGGGGGGGGACCCAAAAAAAAAAAACCCCTAAGTTCTGGCCCAAATTTAAGAAGTATCTTGGGGGGTGAAAAGCCCCGAGTTTATTTAAAAATTTTCCTGAAGAAATTAAGAAATTTACCCTTTTTTCGTTGCCCCGGAAGGGGTTCCTTTTCCCTTTGAAGCACTGGTGGCCCCCCATTTTTTTTGGGGGGGAAAAAAATTTTCTTCAGCCCCTTTTTGAAAAAAAGCCCAAAAAACGAAGGGACAAAATCCCGGGCAGCTGTTTTTCCAACCCCAAAAACCCCGGAAAACTGGATAGAAAATACATATTTTAATTTGGCCCTATCCAGAAGTAACTAAGGGAGAAGGGCAAGAATTTTTTTGCCCCAGACCTAAAACATGCCGTTTACAAAAAAAAAGCAAAAAAGAAAAATCTATTTCCGCTTTTTTTTTTTTCCCAAATTACTCCCTTTTTTTCAAAAAAAAAACTTTAAAAATGGCTTTATTAAGACCCCTTTGGGGGAGAACAAAAATTTTTCCCCCCCCCCCCCCAAAAAAAA
Organism: Phrynocephalus vlangalii; assembly: GCA_037367305.1. Taxonomy (NCBI): domain Eukaryota; kingdom Metazoa; phylum Chordata; class Lepidosauria; order Squamata; family Agamidae; genus Phrynocephalus; species Phrynocephalus vlangalii. The sequence goes on from JAWVWN010002509.1 coordinate 5,608, forward strand.
TTTTCTTTTTGTTTAAAAAAAAAATTTTTTTTCTTTTTGTTGTTAGGCGAAAAAAAATTTTCATTCGGGAAAAATATTTTTTTTAAATTTTTGGGTGTTTCCCTTATTTTTCCAAAATCCAAAAAATTTCTGTTTCCCCTTTTTTTTAAAATTAAAAAATTTTTTCACAAAGGGGAATGGACCCCCTCAAAGAAAAGGAATATTCTCGGGGGGGGGGGAAGAAATTTTTGGGAAAAAATGAAACTTGAATAAAAAAGGGGGTCTGTTTTACAAGGAAGAACAATTTTTGCAAAAAAAAACCCCAAAAACCCAAAATAACTCCCGGGGGCGTTTCCTTTTTTCCACCCAAAAACCCCCAAAATAAAAGTGCCCAAGGTAATTTTGAAAATGAAGGGGGGGGGAAATTTGGCTTTTTAAGCAAAAAAATTCCCCCCAACTTTGTTACTTAAAAAAAAAATTTAATGGGTTTCCCCCCCCCCAAAAGGTTTTCTGGGGTAAAAGAAGAGGGAATAAAAAGGAAATTTTCCTTTTTTCTTTTTTTTAATTTCAAGAAAGGGGTTTTAATCCCTCCCCAATTAACCATTTTATGGAATTTAAAAACTGTTTTTTTTTTTGGGGGGTTTGGTTTTTTTTTTTTTGGGGTTTGTTGGTTTGGAAAAAAGGAGGGAAAAGGGGGGAAGGAAAAAGGAAGGGGGAAAAAGGGGGGTAAAAAAACCCCTTTAAATTTTTTTTTAGGGGAAATTTTGGAAGGGGGAAAAAAATTTATTTGGACAACAACCCAAAACCCCACCAATGTCACCAGGATTTTTAAATTTCCCCCCAAAATAATTTTTTCCAAGCCTTCAACCACCCCTCTGGAAAATTTTTCAAAACTTGGAAAACCAAGGCCTTACTAAATTTTTTTTGGGAAAAACACTTAATCCAAAAGGCATGTTTTGCACTGCCCAAAAACGGGAAACCCTACTTTATTAAAAAAGGGCTGGGGGTTTTGAGGGGGGAAAAAAAAAGGATTAAATTTCCCCCGCAAAAAAGAAGTTTTTGACCAGCCCCCCGGCTGGTGCAAGAAAAACAAAGATTCGGGAAAATTTCCCCTTGCAATCGGGGTTTAATTTTTTTTGTCGTTATTTTCCCCCTTTAAGGAAAAAATTTTTACCGGGAAAAAAAAAAATTTTGCCCCCCCCTTGAACATCTAACACGAAATACCCCCGCTCTGGGTGGGGCCCCTTGATCTTTTTTCCCCCTTTTTTTTGAGAAAGAACCATGTATAAATTTCCCAAAAAAAAACATTTTTTCCCCAAAAGGTTCTGTTTTTTTTTTAAAAATTTACTTTCAAAAAAATTTCCAAAAAATTTTTAACCCCCCCAAAAAAAAAGAAAAAAACAATTAGGTTTTCAGGACAAGGGAGGAAAAAGTCCAAGACAATTTAAATGGGAAAGAAACGGACAAAACCAAAGGAAACCGACCCGGAAAAAAATATAAACAAAAATGGAATAAACCCCCTTTTAAGGATAAAATCCAGGGCCCCCTTCCCAAAATTTTTAAGGGAAACCCCTTGTCAAGGAGGCTCAAAGGGCCAAAAGGAAAAACCAGCCCGAATTCTGGGAACTAAGAAAGGGAAAAAATTTTAAGGGTGTTGGGGGGGTTTAAAAAATTTTTCCCAAATCACGAAAGGAAAATAAACAAAAAGAAAAAATTATTAAAAATTTTTTTCCCAAATAAAACCCAAAGGGCCATTTTGACCTCAGAACAAAGGGGGGAAATTTTTTATTTATGATCAAAAAAGAAAAAAAAAAAAAAAAAAAAGGGAAAAAATTTAAACAAAACTAGTTTTTTTTTTTCCCCATTTTAAAGAAATTTTTTTAAAAACAAACCTAGGTTCTTTTCGAAGATTTCTGGAGTTTTGATCGTTTTGGATCCCAGAACTTGATTAAATTAAAAAAACTCTTCATACGTTTGTTTTGGGGGAAATTTTTTAAAATTTTTTCCCAAAAGTTTTCCCAAATTTTTAAAGATAAAGTTAAGGGAAAATTTTTAAAGCATTCAAAAAATTTTTTCAAAAGATTCCAAAGGGAACTGAAAAAAAAAAATGTTAAAAAATTTGGGGGGAAAACCCCCTCAAAAAAAAAAATTTATATAAACAATTTTAAAAAAGTTTTTTTTAAAGGAAACCGGAAATTTTAAAAAAAGGGCCAATGTTGTGGGGCCAAAAATTAAAATTTTAGTGATCCTAAATAAAAAGGGGGGGGGTTTTTTTGACCTTGAAATTTTCCATTTAAAGGGAAAACCTTTATTAGCGGGGAAAATTTTTGGGAACTTTTTAACCCCCAAAAATTTATTTTATAAAAATTTACAAACCCTTTAAAAGAGAAAAATTTTCGGGAAAGAAGTAAAAAGGAATTTTTTTGCTTTTTAAAAAAAAAAAAAAATTCCTTTTTTAAAAAGGGGGGGAAAAAAAGTAAGTTTTTTGGGGGAAATTTTTGAAAAAAACCCGGGGGTTATTTTAAATAAAATTTTAAAATGTTTTTTTTTTCAAACCGGGTCAAAAAAAGTTTTTTCCCAAAAATTTGGAAGTTTTGAACATTTTCCAAGACACAATAAAAATTAAAAACAACCCTCAAAATTTGGGAGATATTAAAACCCACCCCTTTTTCCCCCAAAAGAAAAGGGGAAAAACATTGAAAAAGCCCTTAAAAAAACCGGTAAGTGAAAAAAGGGGAATAACCCCCCAGGTTTAAAAACCAAAGAAAAAGGGGGGGGGGGGTTTTGGGGGGGAGGCCCATACTTAAAAAAGGGGAAAAATCCACAAAATAAATTGAAAGGGGGATAAAAAATCGGGGGTTAAACAACCATAAGGAGTAGTGATGGGGGGGGGAAATTAAACCAAAACAAAAAAGGGGCCTTAAAAAGAGGGGAAAAAAATATAGGGGCAAAAAGGGAAGTTTCGGGGGATTAATTAAATTGAGGAATCATCCAGGCAAAAAAAAATCTTTTTCTAAAAGGGGCAAAAACTTTTAAAGAAAAATTGAAAGGAGCCCCCCCCCAAAACCCAAAAAATTTTAAATATCGGGGCCCAATTTTCCCCCCCCCCCAAAAATGCAAAAATCCCCTTTGCAAAATTTAGGAAGGGGAAAGAAAAAAACAAAAAACCCCTTTTCCCAAAAACCCCCCTGAGGAAAAATTAAAAAATTAAAGGGGAAGGAAAAAAAAACCCCTTTTAATGAACCTTTTAAAAACCCGGAAAACCCCAAAAATGAACCACAAAAAAAAATTTAAAAAAATCCGGGGGGGCCCACAATTAAAATGGAAAAAAAACTAAACCGGAGGGCCCGAAAAAAATTTCCCCCTAAATGAAAAAAAAAGCCAAACTAAAAAGAAAAAAAAAAAAGACAAAAAAAAGGATTTTGAGAATCAGCTACAAAAAGGAATAAAAAAATTTTTTTTTAAAATGTTGAAAAATTAAAGAAACCCATTCCCTCATGGGGAGAAAAGGGGGTTAAGGGGGAAATAAAAGCAGAAAAAATAAAAATTTTTGATTTTTTAAAAACGAAGCCTTAAAATTTGTCCAAGGGGAAAAAAAAATTTCAAAAATTTTAAAAAAAAATTTTTAACCCAAGAAAAAAGTTTAAAAACCCCCGGGCCCCCTCTACCCGGCAGGGAACGGGGTAAAATGGAACCTTTTAAAAGAAAAATTTTTTTTAAAACCCATATTCCAAATAATACGTTTTCACACTTTTTTTAAAAAAAAGGGGAAAGGGGGGAGGAAAAAAAGGATTATTTAACTGCCCAAAAAAAGGGAAACCTATAAAAAAATCTTTAAAAAAAGAAAAAAATTTTAGGAAAATCGCAGGGCTTTTTAATAACCCCTTTACCTTTTGGTTTTTTAAAATGGGCATTTGGGGGGTTTTAAAACCCCTTTGGGTAAAAGGATTTAAAATTTTTAAAATTTAAAAAAAATCTGAAAAAAAAAAAAACAAAAAGAGGGGGGCCCCCTTTAGAGAAGGTTAATAAAAAAAAAAAAAGGGGGAAAGGAATTTTTCCCAAGGAAAGGGTGAAGCTTTCCCCAACGGAAAAAAATGTCGGTTTTTAAAAGACCGGAAGGGGAAAATAAAAGGGGGGTTAAATTTTTGGGGTAAAAACCCCTTTTTTTAAAAAAAAATTTGTAAAGCCCAAAAATTTTCCTAAACGGGGGATTGGAAAATGAAAGTTTTTAATTAGAAATGAAAAAGTAATGAATTTGGGGGAAAAAAACCCCCTTTCTTCAACCATTTTTCCCCTTTTAAAAAATTAAAAAAATTTGGGTTTTGGGGGCCCACCCCAAAAAATTTAAAAAATTTTTAAAAATAAAAAAATTCTTTTGGGTTTTAAAAAAGGGGTTGAAAAAAAAAAAGCCAAATTTTAAACCAATAAAAAAAAGGGGGGGAAAAAAATAGTTTTAACCAACCCAAAAAAGAAAAATGGAAGGAAAAGGAAATTCTAAAAGAATGGGGGATTTTAAGGAAAGGTAAAAAAAATTGGGCCTTTAGGGAAAAAAGGCCCCTGGGGGGAAAAAGTGAGGAAAAAAAAGACAAATAAAAAGGGTGAAAAGGGGCCCCCTTTCCCCCCAAAAAACCCGGGGGGAAAAACCCCCTCAAATTGTGGGGGAGAGAAAACCCAAAAAAAAAATTTTTTTCCCCACTTTTTAACTTAACTCCCTGCCACAGTGGTGATGGCCTGGCCGGTCCCTTTCAAAAGGGATTGGACATTTTTGGGGAAAAAATTCCAAAAAAAAAAAGGGGGGGTTTTTAAAAAAGGAAAAATTTTTTTGGGGCCAGATCGGGGGACGGAAAATCGGGGTATCCCCCCCCCCGGGGGCCACGTAAACGACTGGCATGGGCCCGGGCCGTGCGGGCCCTTTCTTTTTCTTATTTTTCTTAGCTTTGAACTTTTTTATTTTATTTCAGAATAATTTCATGCAAAACCACTAAAAAAAAAAGGCATTGTATTTATTTAGTGAATCTTGCCTTTCTGCATTTTTTGTTATATGTCACTGCTTGGATGGATTGGCAACCATTAAGCTACCTAATGGAAAGGGCTCAAATGTCTGTACAAAGTTCCACAAGTATAACCAATTGGAGTAAATATAGGGGAAAGCTTAAAAAGGCAGTAAAAAAAAGTGTTTCTCGGTTTTTAGTTACTATTTTTCCCGGGCCTGATCTACCACCACGTAATAATTTTTAGTAAATAATTAAAAGATTTGGGAATGTGTTTCCACAATTTGAGTATCATGGGTTTTATTGGGAATTCTGTAATAACTTGGAAGGCATTTAAATCATGTCCAGGGATTTCATCTGAATCTATGAGAAGGCTAAAAAAATAGTAGATGGGGGTCCACATACCGCAGCCCCCCCCCACTCAATTTTCTGAGACCATCATTTGGGGAAAATGAAAATTTTAAGCAAGACTTTATGCAGCCAATTTAATGTCTTGCCTAGTTGCCTTATCTGGGTTCCTGATCAGTAACCACTGAAAGGGTTTCTTAAGTTTCCGTTCATGCTTCAGATCTTGACGCACCATAAACAACCCCATTACACCATTCTTTTAAATTCCAGCCTTTTCTTCTAATGCCTTAAGGGCCTTTTTTCCGGAACAATAACGACGCTTTTAATTACTAACGAAAAGTTGTATACTGTCCCTTAACAAACCAAACCCAAAAAAACACTTTGACTTTTATTCAAATTGGGGAATGCAAAGTTAATTTAAACGTTACATTGGCACCCGTCTTCCTTCAAAGATCGTTTTAGTGACTTACCACCGTGAAGTATGTTTGGGGTATAGGGAGCTTCCCAACATTGGGAGGCTAAATTTACAATAAGTATACCTCAAGTTCCCGGAAACTGGGGAGGGAAAATGAGCTCCATTTAACGAAAGTTCATCAGCAAAGGCAACAAAAATGTCATCCCTGAAATTTTTTGGATTTCACAAAAATTTCCAAAAAGGCTCACATTTCCACCTAAGCAACAGAGAAAATAGGAGGGGTAGGGGTTTGGACAGCAATGGAAAAATTTAATACTTGCTTCCCAAAAATACTCTTTGTCCTCCTTCCTTTACATGCTAAGCCCCCATTCCCAAGAGGTCAGGCAAGGACATTTTATTTATTGCTTTTTTCCCCTTTTTTATTTTTACAAAAAGGTGATACCAAAAAAAATTTCTGAAACACCCCTTTAATCTCCCTGCCGGCTTTTTTTACACCCCAATGCTCTTTAAAACTCTGTGCCAAGCATTTTAAGGGTGTAGGCAAATGAAATGACCTACCTGACGAAACCCCCGACGGGGATGCATGATGCAAATGTTCCTGTACGACACCGACTTTAAAAACCGGGGCAGCAATTTAGATAAAAAGCAGCATCACTTCTAGAGGTGCCTTTTTTACCCTTCAGCTTGAAAGCTTGGTTGGGAAAATGCCCGGGATAATTTCATGATGGTTCAGACTATAAAAAACTCCAGCAGTATTTCTTCTGGATTCAACAACTAGATACTGATGCCTTTAAACTTCTTTATGTCAAAAACTAAATGACTATACTTTTTTTTTGTTGTTTTTTTTACACCTGTATTTTTAAAATTTGTTCCCCGGGGGGCCAGAAAATTTCTTGAGCTTCACTGGCTTTTGTTAGAATAAGATCTGCTTTCTTTAAAAAAAAAAAAATTGCTTGAATTTTAAAACCTTTCTGCGTTTAAAGTTTTAAAAAAGGCTCACAAATTTAAAATCAAGTTAACAAATTCAATTTCTTTAAATTAAAATAAAATAATATTGAATTACCCTGCACAGTAAAAACAGATAAAAAACAATGAACAGGAACAGTACTAAGCAAGAACAATGAAAAACGCAGCTGGAAAAAAATAAAGGGAGGAAGCAGTGTAAAATAATAAAAAAAAAAAATCACAAATATTTATAAAAAGCCAAGGTTTTTTCCAGTTATTAAAATGTTTTGGTGAACAAATATTCATGAAACAAAAGGGGGCCAAATAATAAAATTGCTGTTTTCTCTTTTCCATGTGGGAAGGTTTTTTTAAAATTTTTTTTTCCTCTCTAAATTGTTTTGAGCTGTGGAATGTTTCCTTTTTGAACATAAGAACCAAGAAACAAGTAAGGTCCCAAAAAGTAACGTGGCAAACCTTTAAATAGTCCCGTTTCCGAAGAGATTTTTTCAAATATTGATAGGAACCCCGGTTTTTCCACAAAATAGTCTTCCCAAAAAGGAAATGGAATATTATAAAAGCAAGGGAAGCAAGCAAAAGTCAAAAGGACAAATGCGTTAAAATTTGAAAAAGGGATAAAAAAAGGAATCCCTGTTTTGGGATCCCAATTTTTCTTCAACATTATAGGAAACGGGGTATAATCAATAAACAGGGGGCTGGGGGGTTCCTACCCTTTTTATAGATAGGAAAACAAAAAAACCCCTGATTGTAACTTGAAAGTCTTTGGAAATCCCAAAAACTGCAAAAAGGCTCTACTCCTATAAAGCCCCCGTAGGACTGTTCCCAGGGGAAAACTTTTAAAAGGTTGGTTTTTAATTTCAGGGGTTTAAGATCTTTTTTAAAAAAAAAAGTTTAACTAAATTTTAATGCAAGAAAAATTCTTTTAAATTTTCAATAAAACTTTCGTTTTTTTTTTTTTTTGTTTAGGGTTTTTTTTAGAGACATGTAAAAAAGGTAAAAACAAATAAACAAACAAACAAATCTACCCATGCATCTACTTTCAATGAAAGTACAACACAGGTTTGGAGATCAATGCCGGGGCGCTCCCCCAAAAATACTTATTTCTGCATAGGAAGTCCTTAAACCCAAACCCTTAAAAATGAAAAAACATGCTTTTAATACCCCAAACAAAGAATATACAAAAAGGGACAAACAAATAAATTGGATAATCCAATTGACATTGGCCAAAATTTTTGGACACGATCTGTGGGAAACCATTCTAAAGTGACTCATAATTATTACCAATTTTCCCCGAAGGATGGCTGAATTAGAATTTTGGAATTCAGAGTTGACTTGTGTGCAAAACCCCCCAGTGGCATACTATCACGGCTACAGTTAAGGGCCCAAAATAACAAGGGGAAATAAGTGAAGTAGCACATGGGCAAAGAAGTAATTTAAATTTGGCAATAAATTTTTTTTTGTGGGGGGATGAGTCCATAAGGGGGCCCATTATACGCATTTGCATCAATTTAAAAAAGGACATGAAAAACATTTTTAAAATAGCTTTCCTTTCATGGGTGCAGAAACACATGGGCAAAAAAAATTTTTTATAAATCAAAATAAATGAAACACGTTAAAAAACTGTTATGGAAAAAAAACAAATTTTTGTAATTGATCACAGGCCAGGTGGGAAGCATTTCCTTTAATCTGCGCAAAATTTTCTGTGGGTTACAACAAACAGCTCGAAGCATTCCTCTGTTTTATTATATTTTTCCCCGTTTCAAGCAGAGGATCATAAACTCAACACCCCCCCACCCAAGGTAGAAGCTGAGAAAACGCCCGGGTCTTTTAACAAAATAGCAGGGTTTTTTTCTTGGTCAACCAGGAGAAAAGCCCTTTCTCTCTGCAGGGTCTGATGGCACTATGGAGTGGCTCCTGGGAAGTTTTGAAGGGGTGGGGACCCCCAAAACCCTTTTTTCCCCCTTCCCTACTACTACTACTACTATGCTCCCCGACGCCACCACCACGTTATCCAGCTGCTGTTGGGCAAGCAAGCCCCCAAAGATGGAAGGGCTCTTTCCTATCCCAACCCCTTTAGAAGCCGTTTCCTGTTTAAAGCAGGGCTTTGGGCAACCACTTCAAACTGTATTTTGGGGGTCTGCTGGCTTGGTTTTTCCACCATTATAACAAGTGAAATGTGGGCCCAAATTTTACCCCTTTTTTTGGGATGATGAAAGGACAAGCTATTTAAAAGGTAGGTCAGTTTTAAAAGCAAAGAAGGAAATTGGCCATCAAAAAACTAACACCTGGGAAACATGTAAAACAAATTACCACAAGGATACAAACCCAAAAAATAGGGGTATTTCCCCAAGAAAATAGCAAAGGATTGTGGCACCCCAAAATTAACCACTTTTTAAAATAAAGGCCGTAGTCTAAACTGCCAAAAGAAGATCGACACAAAGAGAATTTGGTTGGTTTGTTTAATGGATCCCAAGGAACTACAGACACCCCTTCAGGAGCAAGGGGAGGGCTGCTTTTGACAAGGGGGGGGTTCGGGTTTTTTAAAGGTTTGTACAAAAGGAACACAATGGGTTTTTACAAAAGTCCCAAATTTTAAACAGCATGCATACAAAAAGGTAAGTATGCAATTGTAATTTATTGAATGAGTTTATTCTAGTTGGGATTAACAGTTGTGATGCAAAACAAAGATTTGGTTTTTTTTGGCGGTTTTTTTTGCAGAAAGGATTGCTTCTGCCCATTTCCATTTTGGGCCCCAGGTTCACCCTTCCGCTTTTTCTTGGGCCACTATATGGGCACGTCATACCTGGTTTTCGCCAGTTTCCCTTCCTAACTGCGCAAAAAAGATTGCATCCAACCGAAAAGAATAAAATTTTGGTCCCGGCCACCACGCCCCTGAAAGCATTTCACGAATTTTCAATAACACCCCCCCGGGGCTGGGTTAGAAAATTCGCTCAAAAAAAGCTTTTTATTTCTTTTGTAACCACAACAGGGACCCCTGAAAAAACCAGTAAAATCTTGTTCCCCTTTTTTGACACTTCCATGGAAAAATGCGAAGTAACAGGAAACGGGAACCAGAAAGGAAAATACGACACAGAAAGAGGGCACTAAATCACATTAAAAACCACTGACCCCCCCCCCCAAAAAAAACGCATAAAATTTTTATAGGCAGAGAACGCGGTGTACCACGCCCATGAGAAAACGTGGGTCAAGAGAAACTTTTTTTTAAACATATCCTTTCATAAGCAATGAAAAATCTTTAAGAATTTTGATCCCACACAAACAAGGGGTTTAATTATTTTTTACAAAGTAATTTTAGATTCCAAGAAAAGCCCGGGGGAAATCCAAAATTCAAATGGGAAAAATGAAAAAAGGCTCAATAAGGGAAACCCCCTTTTTTGGGATTGCTAAGCAGAGTGTGACTCTCAGGCAGAACAACTTTTTTCCCCGTGGCCTGTCGCTTTTAAGGGAAAGAGCCACCATTTCAAAGAGTTTATTTTTACGGTGTTTTGCTACTTAGTCAAAAGACCGGGCTTTATCATAATACTCCAAACAAAACTCCTGAAAACATCGAAGCAAACATGGTCTTTAAGTACTTTGGGGGCAGGGCCCAAATAATTGCCATTTCCAGGGGGGGAAGGGGGACCTACAGGGGGCCCTTACAGAGACCAAAAAGTCTTTCAATTTAAACAATTACAGTGCCCACTCAAACCAAAAAAACAATGGCCAATCACTGGGCTTGCTGATCCGGCGCCCAGGGGCTGTTTAAATGTTAAAGGACCGTTGCAAGCCCACCCATATCTTTCTTTATCTTTAAAACCCAAATGTAAACCTTTAAAAAGGGGATTTTTTGGGTCGCCTTTAACAAAGGCTGTCTCCACAAAGGGCTGTTGGGCCCCCTCAATGCCTGGGGCAGATGTTGTTTGAAGCCAAACCCAGCAACTTTACCATCACTCAAAAAGTTTTTTAAACCTTATCTATCAAATTTTTCCCAAAAAACATAAAAGCAACTGCTTTTTTCGTCTTTTCTTTCTAAACACCACTCACACAGAAACCAACAGGACAGACCCCAAACCCTTTTTAATTAAATGAGACAGATTTCAAGTAACCCTTTATTGTGATTTACTCCATGTATTCAAAGTGGCCCTTTTCGTTCAACTTTTTAACAGTAATCCCAAAAATGAAAACCCCTTTAAAAAAACGAAAAACCGAGACTTAAAAATTTTGGGGAAGGAAAAAAATTAACATGTTTTTTTCCCCTTTAACCTTAAAGGGGACTAGATTCCCCTCCACCCGGATTGAATACCCACTGAAACAGGGCCCCCCCCCGCCACCAAATTTTTGGGGACCAGTAGGATTTTCCCCACCCCTTCCCCAAACCCTCTCTTGGGAAGGGAAAGGGGAAAACCCCGCGCCTGCTTCCGAAGCAGCATGGGGTGGGGAAAACCAAGGGCCTCCTGCCCCCGCGAGATAAACCCCGGATTTTCGCCCGTGGGAGTTTGCAAAAGGCAAATTGGCAAGGTTGCCACGTTTTTGGAAACCTCCGGCAGGGAAAAATATTTTTTAAAAAAATTTCCCACCGGAGCTCGAGCTTCAAATCAGGTCTACGGCTGCAGGGAGTGGGGGAAACCTTCCACTGACTTTTATTAAATTTTTTGACAATTCCCTGGTGGGGTTAAAACCTATTTTCCAAAATTTGTAATGGTTTTTCAATGCATTTTACTGATTGTATTTAAAGGGGATTAACAATTTTCCATAAACATTGAAAAAAACCCATTAAAATTTATTCAGAAATGTTAATATTTTCAAGATTCCTGGGAAAAAGGCCCAAAAAAGAATTTTTGTAAAAAATTGACTCGTAGAAAAGTTTAAAAAATTTTTTGTATTTTGATTCTAATTTTTGTCTTTTTTTTGTATCACTGTATTTTTATTTATTATGCTTGCGTTTGTTTTTAAAATTGTTTTTTAATTTTTTTGCTTCATTTACCCAAAATGAAATTTAAAGGGGAAAATGCCGAAATACTTAAAAAGGGGTTTGGGGGAATTTCCCCCAACAGAACCTTTTTTTAAATATTAAAATTTTTAATGTATTTTTATTGCAGGTGGGGGTTCTCGGCACCACTCCCGCACCCGTAGAATCACCTTAGATCCCGGAAGATTCCAGCTTTGGTTTTTTGGGGGGAAAAATTTTCCCTGTTAATCTGAGGGTGAAAGTTTAATTCCCCTGGGGGTGCGGGGTTTAAACTTTCCTAAATGGCCCCCAATTTCTGGGAAATTACCTCTTTATGCCCTTGTTTGCCTTCCGTGTGGGGCCCAGGGAGCCCCCCCCAAACCCAGAAGGGGGGCCAGGGTACACCACCCGGGGGGAGGTTGTGCAGTTTTTGCCCCCTCCCCGCCAAACAACACCCTTGTGTTGCCCAAAAGCAAATCCCCTCCCCCCCCCCAGCCCGATACAAACCCTGCAAAAAGATGGGGGTTTTTTCACCATGCCAAAAAAAAGTCCCTTCCCCCTCTTTATTTGGGGGGGAAAGGGGGGGAAAACTGTGGTCCTTTTGAAAATTTTTTGCCCAAAAAGCCCCGGTAAAAAGGAAGACCTCCGGGGGTTTCCTGGACTGTCTTCCTCCGGTAAATTTGCTGTTGCACTTTTGCCCCTGTCCAGATTTGTGGGGGAATTCCCGGGGTGTCAGGTAGGCGGCGTTAAAGTTTGGGGGGCCCCAATTTAGTTTTTTGAAAGTGAAAAGGGTTTGGTCCAAGGCAAAATTTTTCAAATTTAAATAAATTTAAAAAATTTTTTGGGGGAGCGGGGAGAAAAAGGGGTCCAAGACGGCCCCACACCCCAACAAACACCACAAAAAGGGACTGCTTTTTTTTTTTCTAAACCAAAAACGGAAAACCCTGGGATTGGGAAAAGCGAAAACTAAAAGTTTTTTTAACCCCGCGGGGGAAGGAAACCATAAGGGAGGAGGGAAAAAATTTTTGCCCCTTTAAAGCCGGGTCCAGGGTTTTTCCCGGGGCACATCCCCCCCATTTAAAACAGCAACGAACCCAAATTAGGCCAAAAAAAGAAAGTGGTTCTCCCCCCCAGCGGGGCGGGCCCCCCCTCTTGCTAAAGCCAATGGGGTGGAAAAGGGAGCCAAGCTCCCGGTAAGGGAAAAGGGTCAAAAAGGGGGGGCCCAGCAAAGCTGAGTAAAAAACCCCGGGAAACTTTTCTTAGAGTGGTGGGCAGTTTTTAGAACCCAAAAAACCAACAAACCCAACAAAAACATTGGGTTTTAAAACCCAAGAAAATGTTAAAATTTAAAATTTATTTAATGAAAACCCCACTTTGTGATTAGCGCCCGTTTTGAAAACAATAGGAGATATAAGCCAACAAAGGGGAGGGAGTGAACGCGGAAGAACCCCGGGCGAAAACAAAATTTTTTTAATTGCAAAGCACCCTTTTTTCTTTCCAATTTGGGCCTTTGTGACTTTTCCCCCCAGAGTGGTCCTTCCAATGGGAAACGATCGGATATTTTTAAGGCAACCCCAAAAAATTTTTTGACTCAACTATAAAATTTGCCAACAAGCTTTTTAAGGCTTTGGGAATTTTAAAATTTTCCCTTCAACCCCTTGGTTTTAAACCATTTTAAAAGTTATGTGGACCACATCGGAAAAATGAATTCCCATAGAAATTGACACCCTTTAGTTGGGGAAAAAAAATTTTAAACTCAAAAAAGGGGTGTTTTAAATTTTATAGGGTATGGCCCCAAACCTTTTTTGGGGTTTTTGGAAAATTTTATAAATTTCCCCAAAAGAAACCTTTGGCCCAAAAGGAAATTTTTTAAAAAAAGGTTAAAATACAGCCCTGTTTTGGCTCCCATTGCATTTAACAATCCCCTCCATCTGCATGCATTTTTTTCCTTATTTTAAAATGAATATTATTATAATGGGCCACTTTAAAAAAAAGAAAAGTTTTAATTTTCTTTTTTTAAAAAAAAGTTTTTTCTTTGATTTTTTTTCCAACAAAATCCCTTTTTGAGAAATTTTAAAATTTTTACATATTTTTTGTTGTTGTTACAGTTTCTCCTCCTTCCTAATTTTTCTTTTTCCCCCTTCCTCTCGATGAAAAGAATCCAAGCATTTAAATGTTGTTTGGTGCCCCTTTGAAAAGGAGGGGAAAAAGAGCTTTAATGTGTTTTTTTGGAAAGGCAAAACTCTTCCGAAAAAAACAGATTTTAAAAAATTTAAAAAATCCAAATAAAACTTTGGGAAGGGGCAGGCGAAAAAAATGGCTCCTTAAAAACTGTAATCCAACAGTTTTTGTCTTTTAATTAAGCCCATAGGTTTAGGCGGCTTTTACTGGATTGCCAAGATTGGGGGTTTGTGTTTGCCATTTTCCCCCTGTTTTTATTTTCATTTACATATTTTTTTGAAACTTTTCAAGATTCACCTGCAATTATAACTGTATGGGAGAAGGTTCAGCACTGCCCCTCCAAAAATTATTTTTAAACATTAGCAAGGGTTTTTCCTTGAATTGACGTTTTTTCCGGTCCCCCAACCAATCCATTAGGAATTTTTCTAAAAAAAAGGTTGAAAAAGTTGTTTTCCTTCCCTTTTCCCCTTGGCTCCCTTTCCCAAGCCAATTCGTTTTTTTATGTGTTGACAAATGGACTCATTTTAACGGGAAATACTATGATTTTTTCAATTTAAAGGGTTTGTTAATAGTTTTGGCCAAAATCAAAAATTGGGTTTTAAAAAAAGACTGCCCCCTTTTTGTCCAAATTTCAGGGCATTTTTCCTTCCCAACCAGTAAATTGATTTGTTGTGTTTCACGGACCAACCTTTTGAAACCCCCAGTCCAGGGGTTTTTTCAGGAAACATGGTTTCAAATTTTCCTGGGTTTTTTGCGCCCAAAAAAAAGCCAGCCCCGACCCGTTTACTTTTTGAAACAGGGAGATGGATTGCTTAAGGGGTTTAAAAAGAAAAAAGGAGGAAGAAAGAACCAAAAAAAAATTATTTGAACCATGCAAAAGCTTCAAAAGTACAAATTTAAAAAGGACTCCTTTAAAAAACATCAATGTATAAGGGGGGTTTGCCCAAAAACCCCAAGGACCCTTTGTGTCAAGGGGTTACTTCACACCCCTTTGTTCTGACTAGTTTTTTCTGTGACAGATTGGGCACAATTTTGTGATTGCAATGAGAATGGGCCCAAAGGGACTCCGATTTTTTTTTTTTTTTTTTTTAAAACCCATGCATTCTTTTTGTTTGAGGAATATTTTTTCATTTACGTATTTAGTTCCTTTTTCAACTACCTTTTTTCCTATAGGAAAATCAAGGTGGCAAATGATTAACTAGTAATGAGAAAAAGGAGTCAGCCGGATTTCCCCCTTTCCATTCGCTTTTAAACAGTAGGGGGCATAAGAGGGGATCCGTTGACTATCTTTACTGTTGCCATTGGTTTTGTCAACATTTAGGGTGCCCTTTTCCAACCAAATCCAGTTAAAGTTAAATTTTTTTTGGGGTTTCCCCCCATTTTAAAAAAAGCCTTTTGGATGTTGATTTTTGGGTCATTGCTGCAGTCTAAGAGCAATAACAAGGTCCCCGAATGCAAACAAGTCCTCTCCACGAGCTTGCTTTTCTCCGAACCATTTGTTTGGTTTGCACAGCTGGACCATTCCCCAAAAGAGGACTGAATCTCATCTGGAACCCCCGTAACATAGAATAATTTAGGCCCCTAACGCCCACGATTTTTGGGACACAGTTGCACACCCCCCAAAATTTGGGGAAAGGGAAAAGCCAAGCACTGGCGGATTTTGTAGCACACCCTCTCTCCACGATCATCATGTCCCACACAATTTTTCCCGGCAAGTTTTCCAAACAAAATAACATCTGGAATTTTTTTCAACGGAGGGAAGAAAAAAGGGCCCTTTCACCAGAAAAGAAGTGGGACAGGCGGAGGAAAACCCGACGTATTTACAGGAAAGCAAGTGGGTTCAAGAACTGGCCTGATGCGACCCAAAAAATTATCACTCAAACTAGACTATAAAGTACTTTTGTACTGCAAAAAAGGGAAAGAGAAGGAACAATCCCTGCTTTCCCGGGGGCCTTTAAAAAAAAAAAGAAAAAAAAGAAAAAAAGAAAAAAAAAAAAAAAGAAAAAAAAAAGAAAGAAAAAAAAAAATTAGAGTTTTGAAAATAGGAAAACAAAATTTTCTCATCCTAGCCTCATCCTAAAAGAACATAATGAAAGGTATTTGGACACTTTTTACCAAATGATTTGCACTCCCTTTTATTTTTCCCTTTTTTTTGGGTGAATTGGGGGATGTTATGATATACAAGCAACTTTCCTTACCAAATGAGCAAAAAAAAGGGGGAAAACATCATCATCATCATCATCATCATCACATCATCATCATCATCACATCAAACATCACATCATCTCAGAATTGCAGAACCCGGAGTACCAAGAACGCACCTGTCAAGGAGGCATATGGGAGATCAAACTTCCAAAATTTTGGGACCCAAAACCAAAACCATGAGTGATCCCCAGTCCTACTGGTTTACTTGTTCATGTTATGTCAAATTGGTTTTTTCTTTACAAATTTACCATAAATTGGATTAAAAAACCCCAAAAGGGGTGATGTGGGTCAGACAAAAACCTAAATAGGAAACAAAACAATAGGACCCACTCATTTTCAACGGTTTGCCCAAGCATGTTTTTCTTTGGTACGGAAGTAATGCCACCCAATGTATCAATATTGTCAATTTCATCACCCATAGCATTAAGCGCATCTCCGGAAACAACCCTAATAGGATTTTCAAAAATTGTAGATAAAGAAGTTGTTTTTACCATTGCACACCCAAGAGATTCATGGTTGAGTGGGATTTGACCCAATCCCTGAGTCCTTTTGCCATCACTCTACCACAACATACACTGGTTTC
>JAWVWN010002510.1:0-17108 GCA_037367305.1 Phrynocephalus vlangalii
TTCAACAGAGGGTACCATCTGTGAATTACGTAATCATCCGAGCAAAGAATAGTAGCAAAAATTATAGTTTTAGAATAACAAAGGAACCCTCTGGGTCATTGACCCCAGCCTCTGTCAAAGAGTGGGGAATTGTGTGTCAAACAGTAGGGAATTGAACTCTCTGGCTCCACTACCAGATGCCTATGTCACTATCTGGAACCGAAGTGAAAGAAATGAAGAGGTTGATCTGAGAGCACGTTAAGCAGGTGAATCAATGCATGATGTTTAGGAGAAAGTGCATCCTGCCAAAAGAGATATTCTTATTCAGTCCCGCTCCAAAGAAAATGCTACGACATTTCAGCTTGCGGACTTGCACCCTGGTCCATCTGCGGTGTGTGTTGCGTCGTTACAGTCATGACCGACTCTTCGTGACCCCATGTCCATGGGGTTTTCTTGGCTGGAATACTGGAGTGGCTTGCCAGTTCCTACTCCAGGCGCCTACAGCACCTGGTATTCCCTGGTGGTCTCCCATCCAGGTATTAACCCATGCCGACCCTGCTTAGCTTCCGAAATCAGGCGAGATGAATACTCTAAAATAAATGAATGAATGAATGAAGCTCCACAGGTTGGTTTTCCTCCCAGGAGGCCCAGTGGAGAATTGATTTCTCAGCTTCTGACTCTGCAGCCAGATACCTAAACCACTGAGCACTTTGATGGGGGTTCCTGCATGGTAGGGGGTTGGACTGGATGGCCCTTGAAGTCTATTCTAACTCTATGATTCTATGATTCTATGAGCGGTCTAGTCATTCTACTCTTCCTTAGATGCCATAAAATCAACACTTACTGGTCAATCTAGGCCAGCGACTAGACCTGCCATAGTCTGTCTGGTAAGAGTTTGACTCATCTGGAAGCACAGCTCCAAGGAACGATGGATTAGATAATAAAGCCTGGAACTGGGATTCTGGGGGTTATAGAGCAGACATGCATTTTTGCCCTGTTGTGGACAGAACTAAATGCGATGAGGCCAAAATATGAAGGCAGTTGCCCTGGTTCATGCCATTGTGTGAAAGTGATTCTGCTAACAACAGGATGTTGGGGTGTAAAAATAAAAGAGCGGATGACGTTAGTAGATAATTTATAACTGATTTGCTGACACCCGGGAGAAGGCATTGGTAGAGACCAGGTTTCAAAGAAAGCAGGAAACCGTGGTTTTTTGTAACCGGAAAGACATAGATCATATTATGAACATACAAGCTATCTTTAGCTTCCAAAGAAAAGCGAGATCAAGTGGTTTTGTGTATGTATGTCTCCCTAATTATAAATACCCAGTACATAACCAGAGCTTAGTAAAGTGTGTTTGTCTGTATGTTTTATATAACAGCAGTTCCCAAAATCCCCTGAGTAGTGCTGGCCATTGCTACATGGGAAATTCTGGGAGTTGTAATCTAAAGACAATATATATTCCCAGATCCTACTTATAACAAACTTGAAAGAATTGAGGGGGAGTCAGCTTTGGGCCAGTGGTGAACATCCAAACAGCAAGTGTTTCTTTTTGAGTCTTTCTGTAAACGTACACATTTATATATTTCTGATAAGACTTCCCCCACTCTTTTATTGCATATTAGACCAAGGTCATCAGTAGCTTAGTACCCATGGAATTGTTTGTTTGTTTGTATATTTCTATACTGCAACCAATTTCCCTGGTAGGAACTCTGGACGGTTTACATAGAAGGAATAGGAATAGGAATAGGAATAGGAATAGGAATCTTTATTGTCATTGCCCCCTTTCAGGAACAACGAAATTTTGTGGCTGCTATATAAAAACTCATTTAAAACATTTCACATAGACTTAAAAACAGGTACAACACCTAATATGACATATAAAATGACTAAAATATGACATGTAAAATAAGCTGACTTCAAAGTCCAGGATTTCCATTTAAGGCCAATATTGCTCTAAAAAAGAAGCTATTTTTGAGACGGTTTGTTCTAGCCCTAAGTACTCTATATCTCCGTCCCGATGGCAGCAATTCAAAGAGGTGATGACCAGGATGTGATGGATCTCTTAATATATCTAATGCTTTACAGTGGCACCTGGTAGTATACATTTGTTCTAGGGTGGGGAGTGAACAGCCCACAATATTCTCTGCAATTCTTATAATTCTGTGCAACACTGTCTTATCCCGGTGGGTACAACTTCCATACCACACACATAACCCGTAAGTAAGCACACTCTCAATTGCACAAGACATCACATGAACAGTTAAAAACAACGCTAGAATAAAAGTCAACCCAATAATGCAATAAAGGAACAACTAAAGTTTTTTTTTAAAAAATCCCACAGCATGTCAGATTCAAGCTTGCTTGAAAAACTGAGTCTTCAGCTGTCAGCAGAAGTCTACAAGCAGTGTGGATTCCATTTAAATCAGACTGATTTAAAAGAATTAGATTTTTAAAGTAGGGTTTTCTGATGCTTTAAAAATTATCTTTTTTTCCCCCAAATTTAAACCCCAGTTTAAATCAATTTTATTTTTTTAAAAATTGATTTTGATCCATCCTGGATAAAGGGGTGTGTGTGTGTGTGTGTGTGTGTGTGTGTGTGTGTACAGGGGAGTGTACTTGTAAAATTCTCAATGGCAAGTCCACTCCATTAAAGTCTCTTCTCCAGGGAGAATTCTCAAATGCAGACAAATGCATTGATCTGAATCAATAAATCTGTTCTACCAATTCCAGCTGTTTTTTTATTTCCTTCAATATATATAGCAAGGGATCTTTACTGGGGTCTAGGGCAGTGATGGCAAACCTTTTAGAGACCGAGTGCCCAAACTGAAATTCAAAACCCACTAATTTTTTTTGCAAAGTGGCAATACAGTAATTTAACCAGTATATAGGTGGCTGTGAAGGGGCAATGTCGAGTGCCCACAGAAAGGGCTCCGAGTGCCACCTTTGGCACCCATGCCATAGGTTTGCCATTGCTGGTCTAAGGCTTGGTATGGCATAGATAATCATAGAGTCAGATGGATCAGGGTTTTATCCTGACCTTCTCGTTTTAAAATCTGAGTAGAAAATAGTATCCTTGCTCTTCTTGTTGTATACCTTCTTCTGCTGAAGTTGCTTCCTGTTGGCCCCTTGTCACCATAGAAAAACTGGGCTATTTAAACAAAAGCCACTAGAACATTGATTCCCAACTCAAGTCCCCAAATATTCTTGGACTGCAACTCTCATAAATTCTTGCCAGCACAGTAAATCAAAGCAAAGCAAAGTGTTCTGCTTATATACCGGCCCATAGTGCTTCAAGCACTCTCTGGGCAGTTTACAATTTAATTATGCAGGCTACACATTGCCCTTTCCTTCCAGCGAGCTGGTTACTCATTTTACCGACCTCGGAAGGATGGAAGGCTGAGTCAACCATGAGCCAACTACCTGGGATTGAATTCCAGGTCGTCAGCACAGTTTTAGCTGTGGTGCAGGCATTTAGCTGTGGTACAGGCCTCTGCGCCACGAGGCTCTTCTAAGTGAGGAAGGCTTCTGGGAATTGTAGTCCAAGAACAATTGGGACGAACCATTGCACTAGAGCAACAACGATGCACGGTCAAAGCGACAGGTGGGGGGAACACTTCATCTTGCAGACGTGGTATGAGATTCTGCAATCAGAACATGCCCCCCCCCCTTGCTGCATTGGAATACCTGCTGAAGCATTGCCAATAAGGAGTAACTGTCACTCTCAAAATCAGTGGTTCCCAACTCTGGGTCTCCATATGTTCTTGACCTACAACTCCCAGAAGCTTTCACCAATTAGATGTGGAAGCCAAGATTTCTCGGAAATGCAGTCCAAGAACATCTGGGGAACCAAGGTTGGGATCTACCGCTCTAAATGATTATACCCATCAGTTGTAACCAACACTGTGAGTGGGTGAGGAATGGTGAAAATAGTAGTCTTCCAACAGAGATGGAGAATGCAGTGGTTTAACATCCCGGCCTTAGAGAGGTAGGGTTGGCAGTAGAGATGGGCACGACTTGAAAAAAAATTTTTTCGCGTTGTCGTTAGTCGGGCCGGTTCCGTTTCGGCTCGTTTCCGTTTTTCGCGAAAATTTGCAAAAATTAGTCGGTTTTTTTTTGTTTTTTTGTTTTCGTTAGTACTGGTTTGGGGAGGGGGTAGCGGGCTCCTGGAGGGAGCTGCAGGAGTCAGCCAGAGCCACAAGTGACGGACTGGCAGACTCTTTGCACCCGCTGTGTCTCACGTACTTGCATGTAGTGCAATGCAAGTAGATCTGGCTTAGGGTTAAGACGGGTTAGCGGAACGGCTAGGGTTAGGCTAGTTACGGGTGAGGTTAGGGTGAGTATTGGGGTGCACCTCTGGGTGCCTCTCTGACCCACTTAAAAGGACAGTGTACTGGCGTATGGGTTAGGCTTAGGGTTCGGGTTTGGGCTACGATTAGTGGGCTGTTTATGCCCGATTGGCACATCCCAGAAGTCTCTGTGGTCAACCTGGCCAAGTGGCCATGCCAAATGGCCAAGTGGAAAATTTGCATGGTCTACTCCCATGGGCGAGCCCATCATTGCAAATGTGCAGGTGTAAAAAAATAAAATAAAATAAAATCAACGGAGACTTTTTTTTGCAAGAAAAACCCACTGCTGCTACTGTAAAAATTCAAGCATTTAAAATAGCCAATTTTCGCATGTTTCTGTGGTGCTTTGGTGGGGTTTTGGGCAACGATTTCAAAAAAATTATTGCGGTCGCCATTTTGGATCCCCCCCACCGCATGGCAAATGGATGCGCCCTCCCAGCCTGGTACAGTCAGCAAAACCTGGCCATGCGATTGGTGGAATGGCTCCAAAACTTTGCATGGTCCACTCCCATGGGCGAGCCCATCATTGCGAATGCGCAGGTGTAAAAAAATAAAATAAAATAAAATAAAATAAAATAAAATCAACGGAGACTTTTTTTGCAAGAAAAACCACTGCTGCTACTGTAAAAATTCAAGCATTTAAAATAGCTAATTTTCACATGTTTCTGTGGTGCTTTGGTGGGGTTTTGGGCAACGATTTCAAAAAAAATATTGCAGTCGCCATTTGGATCCCCCGCACTGCATGGCAAATGGATGTGCCCTCCCAGCCTGGTACAGTCAGCAAAACCTGGCCATGCGATTGGTGGAATGGCTCCAAAACTTTGCATGGTCCACTCCCATGGGCGAGCCCATCATTGCGAATGCGCAGGTGTAAAAAAATAAAATAAAATAAAATAAAATAAAATCAACGGAGACTTTTTTTGCAAGAAAAACCCACTGCTGCTACTGTAAAAATTCAAGCATTTAAAATAGCTAATTTTCGCATGTTTCTGTGGTGCTTTGGTGGGGTTTTGGGCAACGATTTCAAAAACATATTGCGGTCGCCATTTTGGATCCCCCGCACTGCATGGCAAATGGATGCGCCCTCCCAGCCTGGTACCAGCAGCGCAGCAGTAGCAATAGCCAAGGAGAGGGGGGCGGGGAACCCCCCCCAAATAAAACACCCTTCTGGCCTGGTAGGTGCCCTCAGACAGTTTTCGCCTACTTTTAGAGCCGGGAATCGTTTTTTTTTTTAACTTTTAAAAACTTTTTTTCTGTGCCGCTTGGCATTGCACGATGCAAGTAACGAGCACGACAAATCAGACCAAATTGTTCGTTCGTCGGTTCGAGCTCGAAGTCTGGTGGAGTAATTCCCGTTTCCGTTTCCGTAGAGTAACAGATACGAGTAACGGAAACGGAAACGGGAATACCGCTAAGTCGTGCCCATCTCTAGTTGGCAGGATGGTGTTTAGATAGTGAACAGGATGGAACTTGGTGTCTTTTATCATTTTCCATTCCATAGCTTCAGAGAGAATAAGCAGCTATCTTTGACTATCTGTCTCCTGTATTTGCGGCATCTCTGAAGCTAAGCAGGGTCGAATTCTGTGTTTTCCCCTTCTGCACAGATGGCTAGCAACAAAGTGAAGGGTTATAAAATGTGGCCTTTTTAGATCACAGACACATCCACCTATTCTTCCTCTGCTTCCTATTTAAAAGGAGGCACTACTTCCTGCCCTCCCTCGCTCCCTCCCCCCTCCCTCCCCCCTCCCTCCCCCCTCCCTCCCCCCTCTCTTTGTGTGTGTGTGTGTGTGTGTGTGTGTGTATGTGTGTGTGTTGTGTCGTTACAGTCGTGACCGACCCTTTGTGACTCCACATCCATGGAGTTTTCTTGGCAGGAATACTGGAGTGGCTTTCCAGTTCCTACTCCAGGCGCCTACTGCACCTGGTATTCCCTGGTGGTTTCCCATCCAAGTACTAACCAGGGCCGACCCTGCTTAGCTTCCGAAATCGGGCGAGATGGGATGTGCTTAGGGCATCTGTTCAGCACTTCCTGCCTAGAAACCTGTAGACCAACGACCTCAAGCAGTCACTGGGTTTGAGAGGCAGAGGTCTTTAATAAAGAACCTGGGGAACATGTGGTATTACAAACCACATTCATGTCTATTTTAATACCCTTTTCTCTTTATGAATGAGTGGAGCAAAGCCTTGTGGTGGCTGTCCTGACAGGCTGATAGAAGCCTCCTTGGCTCCTTTTGGTGAGAAATAATAGTTAATGTAAAATAGAAATAAATAATAAATAGAAGCTTTAAAATATATAGATATTATATCTATTATTTCCTTTTTAAAACCATGCTCTGTTTTTTCAGTAACTTGGGAAATAGTCTAGTGGCAAATTATACTCCTTTCTACTGGCTTAAATGTATGTTAATAGTGTTTTTCCACTCTCCCCTTCAAATTGTGTTCCATCAGCTTTAAATCAGTTTATTTACTATCTATTAGTTTATTTAGCCCTAGCTATAGCAGTCCCTCAATGCAAGCCTGACCTTCTGGTTGAATTACAGCAACTTTAACAGATTCTCTGAGGTATGTGAGAAAATGTTATTAATGTGCTTGGATTGTATCTGTTAAATCATCCAGATTCATGCTTTTGCACTAATAGAGTGGTATATAAACAGGAGAAAGGAATAATAAATAATAAATGTTTGAGAATTGGACAATTAGCTGTCATTGTCACCCATAGATGATTTCAGTGGCCAGACAGGGATTTCAACTCAGGTACCTTGAGTCCTAAGTAGAGATGAGATGGGCACGGATTGAAAAAATGGTGTTTCGATTTTTCGTTTTTTGTTGAGGGGGGTTCATTTTGGTTCATTTTCATTTTTCACGAATTTTTGAAAAAAAATCATTTTTGTTTATTCATTTTTTGTTTTTACCCTCTTTTTAAGGCATTTCCGTGTGCGGACGTCCCCCAACGCCCCAGACCAAAGGGAAAACACTAAAAAAAATGATGCTGGCAGAGACACAGTATAGACTAGGTGTGCAGGGAGGATGCAAAGGCAGCGGCGGGCATTGCCCAGGGTGCAAGGCAGCTGCAGAGTGACTGCACTGCAGGGCAGGGGAGGGTACTCACCGAGAGGTATGCACACACGCACACAGGGAGGCTGCAGGACTGAAGCTAGAGAGAAATCTCTTCTTTCTCTCCCCTAAGAGCCAGGCTGCAGCCGGCAGGAACACAGAGACACACACCTGCCTGGCTGGCCTAAAGTGAAAATAATGAGTTGCAGAGACAGCAATCCCACCCTAACTCCCACTGGAGACTGCAAGCAGGATGGGGCTGCCAGAGCTTTTTATTTATTTATTTATTTATTTATTTATTTATTTATTTATTTATTTATTTATTGCATTTGTATCCCATCTTCCCGGAGGAACTCTGGGTGGCTTACAGAATAGCGAACAAAGCGCCATGTTCAGAAATACAATATAGCATAATACAAGCAAAATAAAGCAGTAGAAACAATAGAGGAATTAAAACCAGATTAAAATCACAACACACAAGAATACCCTAACATTGCCATCTAGAAGGAGGCGAAATAGTTAGGGGCAAGTATTGATGGCGGCGAGAAAGGAAAAAAAAAAGTTAATTAGTAATCGCCAAAGGCCTCGCGGAAAAGAAGCGTTTTCAAGGCTTTGCGAAAGGCCAGCAGGGACTCTGCAGAGCGCACATCACTCGGAAGGGTGTTCCAAAGTGAGGGGGCCACCACCGAGAAGGCCCAGTTACGCGTGAGCGTCTTCCGGGCCTCTCGAGGGGTGGCG
Organism: Phrynocephalus vlangalii; assembly: GCA_037367305.1. Classification (NCBI taxonomy): domain Eukaryota; kingdom Metazoa; phylum Chordata; class Lepidosauria; order Squamata; family Agamidae; genus Phrynocephalus; species Phrynocephalus vlangalii. Next base: position 8,121 of record JAWVWN010002510.1, read on the forward strand.
ACCCGGAGCGAGTGCGCTCACGACTGCCAAACAGGTCGGGCTGAGGTTGATCGCTGGACAATACGCTCTGACAGGTAGTCCGGGCCCAGGCCATGGAGGGTTTTATAAACTAAAACCAGGACCTTGAATCTAATCCTGGATGCAACGGGCAACCAATGTAGGCGAGCAAGGACTGGGGTGATGTGGTCGTAGCGACGCACACCCACCACCAGCCTGGCAGCCGCATTTTGTACTCGCTGCAAACGCCAGAGAAGAGTCAAGGGCAACCCCATGTAGAGGGCGTTGCAGTAGTCCAGCCTCGAGATCACCAGTGCTTGGACCACAGTTCTCAGAGAGTCGCCATCCAGGTACGGGCGGATCTGGGCTATCTGGCGAAGATGGTAATACGCGGTTCTGGTCATGGCCACCACCTGAGCTTCCAGGGTGAGCGCCGGATCCAGAACCACGCCCAGATTCCGCACCCTATCCGCAAGTTGGAGGGATACCCCATCCAAACTGGGAAGGGGACCTCCGTACCCAGATGGCGAGTTCCCAAAGAACATAACCTCAGTCTTCCCAGGGTTGAGCCTGAGCCTGTTCGCCCTGGTCCATGTCAATACGGCATCCAGGCACCCATCGAGAGTCCAAACAGCTTCCACTGCAGAGGTGGAAAAGGAGAGATAGAGCTGCATGTCATCAGCGTACTGGTGACAGCAGACTCCAAATCTCCTAATGACCCCAGCCAGCGGCCTTACATAGATGTTAAACAGCATAGGGGACAGAGACGACCCCTGTGGAACCCCACAAGGGAGGAACCACGGGGCCGACAACTCCCCCCCATGCTGAACATACTGGGGACGGCCCTCCAAGAAGGAACGGAGCCAACTGCGAGCAGTGCCTCCGATTCCCACCTCGGAGAGCCGATCCAGTAGGATACTGTGGTCGATGGTATCAAAGGCCGCTGACAAATCCAGGAGAACCAACAGGGTAGAGCAACCCCTGTCGGCCGCCCGGATTAGGTCATCTTGCAGCGCAACCAGAGCTGTTTCGGTCCCCCGGTAGGGCCTGAACCCGGATTGGCATGGGTCAAGGCACTGCTGCTCCTCCAGGAATGACTGCAACCGAACCGCAGCCACCATCTCGATGACCTTGCCCATGAACGGGACGTTAGCAATCAGGCGGTAGTTTGCCAATTCGCCCGATGCAAGGCCAGGTTTTTTGAGAATGGGCTTGACCACCGTCTCCTTCAGACGAGAGGGAAAAACCCCCTCGCTGAAGGAGGCGGTGGTGATGGTAGAAGCCCATTCGGCCATACTCCCGCCAGCAGCTTTTATCAGCCACGCGGGGCAAGGATCAAAGGGGTGGATGCGGGCTGGCAGTGGGCCATAGCCCTGGAGGCCTCAGCAGGGGTAACAGGCCCCAGCTCATCCATCCGAGGAGAGTGAGGTGGCCCAGCAGCTGGGGATGGCGGGGCGGTCCTCTATTTTAGATCGAAAAAAGATTGCGAAATTCTCGCTACTGAAATCAGTAGGAGGAGGCCTGGCCAGACCAGGATTGTTGAGGTCCCGAACCACCCGGAAGAGCTCTGCCTGGCGGTTCGAGGCCTCACCAATTCTCAGGGAGAAATAAGATGACCTAGCCTCCCTGATCGCTCGGGAATAGCGCCTGGTCTGGTTCACAACAGCAGTCTTGTTAATCGCCGTCCGACTTCTTCTCCAGCTGCTCTCTAGCCTTCTCCGTTCCTGCTTCATCGCTCTCAGCTCCGCCGTGAACCACGGCAAAGATCGAGCTCTGCTATGGAGAAGGCACTTGGGGCGATCCAGTCGATGGCGCGAGCAGCTGTTTCAAACCATTGGTTGGCCGCAGCCTCGGCCGGAACATCAGTCAGGCCACCAGGGAGCTCCCCGAAGGCTTCCCGGAACCGAGCCGTATCCATGAGCCTTCGGGGGCGGGCCAAAACAGGAGGCCGAGGGTCCCCGCGGGGAGGGGCCGCGATCGACAGGGAGAAAGAAAGCAGGTGATGGTCTGACCATGACACAGGTAGGGAAACAATGTCCCCTACCTCCAGACTAGAATCCCCCGACATGGAGGAAAATACCAGGTCAAGGGTGTGGCCTGACCTGTGAGTGGGGCATAAAATATGCTGGGACAGACCCATGGAAGCCATGGATTCCATGAAATCCAGTGCTGCACCAGAGAGCGCATCACCAACATGCACATTGAAGTCACCCACGACCAACAGGCGTGGGGACTTCAGGAGTGCAGCAGCAATGAACTCTGAGAGCTCTGGAAGGGATTGGGCTGGGTTGCGGGGAGCACGGTAACCCAGTACAATGCCAAATCTGTCCCGCTGTCCTACTAACAGGTGAAGGCATTCTAGCCCTTGACTTACCAATGTCGAGGCCCTGCAAACATAAAGAGAGTCCCTGTAAATGATGGCAGCCCCCCACCCCTTTGGCCCTCCAACCTTCCCACGCCTTGAACCAGATACCCGGGCGGGCACAGGATGGAGAGCGAAGCCCCGCCCCTCCACCCCCACCCAGGTCTCGGTAATACAGGCCTTGATGGAAGGTAATACATCCTTGATGGGAGGTCAGCCCTCCCATCAAGGATGGAATCAAAAATTATGGGGGTCTTATTATGGACTGACCTGGCGTTAATAAGAAGGCAGGAAAGGTTGGAGGCGCTGGTGACTCCTGGACACGTGGCAGTGGGTCGGGGGGTCAGAACGGGGGACAGGCACAAGACGCCTGACCCTAGTTCTTCTGATCTGACTAACCCCCCCCCCGACTCGGAGCGTATCGCCCACGGCCCAACACTGTTGGTATATGAGTCCCTGCTAACATGGCGGGGGGGGGGTGGAGGTAAGAATAATATATAACAACAGACAATTCAAAGAAAAATGCAATATAGTGTAGTAAAGAAATACAATAACTAAACAAATCAAACAAATCGAAATGCCAAAAAAAAAACCAAAGCGAAACAGAACAAGATAAAAACGTGGGGTCTGGAGGCGGGAGGAAGACAAGAGGGGAGCCGAGCAGATGTAAAACCGAAGCATCAGTGGTTGGAAAATGAGCATCGACTTTCCCAACCCACCCCTGCTGATGGCATGGAGGGTCCGGGGCTAAGCACAGTAACCCCCCAGGGCGCAGACTTCCCCCCACCAATCAAGATCTCAGAGAAGGCCTGGCAGGCCAGGAGATGAAGGTCAAAGTTGGTCGATAGTACCATCCCCATATTAAAGCCCCATGGTGATGGTAATTGTCCGCGGGGATCGCAGGAGCTGATGACAATGGAAGGGATAGCCACACACAGTCCCGATGCCAGTGAAGACATCAGGAGATGAGCCTTATATTAGCAGGAAGGCTCCCCCACGACAGCCCCGGGGGGGGGGGGGGCTGACATCCACGCCAGGGGGCTGCGAGCAACAGGCCGCAAGCCAGTGGCGACAGCAGCTCCTAGGGCGGACTCCCCACGCCGGAAGAGATGGCAGAATCTGGCGGGGGGACGCAGGCTGCGGTGGCGGTGGCAGCGGCGGCGGCTCCGGAGCAAATCCCCGCGCCGGAGAGATGGAGACAACCGGCAGGGGGGGTGCAGCGGCGGCAACAGCTCCCAGGCGAGCTCCCCGCACCGGGGGAGATGACGAAGTCCGGTGGGGGGCTGAGGCAGCAGAGGCAGCGGCGACTCCCGAGGCGGGCTCCCCACGCCGGGGAAGGTGGCAAAGTCCAGCAGGGGGCCCGCATGCTGCATGGGGGGCCGCAGGATGCTCAGCGGGGAAGCTGGGGCAGCAGCAACGGCTCCCGGGTGATGGAAACGGATCCCGGGGCGAATCCCCGCGCCAGAGAGATGACAGGATCCGGTGAGGAGCCGCAGGCAGCGGCGGCGGCAACGACTCCTGGGATGGCCTTCCCCGCGCCAGAAAGATGGCAGAGTCCAGCGGGGGGCGCGAGCAGCCGCGGCGGGAGCAGCTCCAGGACGAGCTCCCCACGCCGGGGGAGATGACGAAGACCGGCGGGGGGCTGAAGCAGCAGCAGTGACGGCGACTCCTGGGGCAGGGTCCCCACGCTGGGGAAGATGGCAGAGTTCGGCGGGGGGGCGCATGCCACAACGGGAGGGCCGCAGGTCGCTCGACGGGAAGCCGCGACGGCGGCAATGGCTCCAGGGCGGGCTCCCCACACCGGGGAAGATGGCAGAGTCCGGCGGGGGGCCCACTTAGTGCAGCGGGAGGGCCTCAGGTTGCTCGGCGGGGAGTCGCGGCGGCGGCAACGGCTCCCGGGCGAACTCCCCACGCCGGGGAAGATGACGAAGTCCGGCGGGGGCTGAAGCAGCGGCGGCAGCGGTGACTCCCGGGGCGGGCTCCCCACGCCGGGGAAGATGGCAGAGTCCAACGGGGGACCCGCTTGGCGCAGTGGAAAGGCCTCGGGTCGCTCGGCGGGGAGTCGCAGCGGCGGCAGCGGCTCCAGGGCGAACTCCCCGCGCCGGGGGAGATGACGAAGCCTGGCGGGGGGCTGAAGCAGCGGCGGCAGCAGCGGCTCCCGGGTGAACTCCCCACGCCGGGAGAGATGACAAAGTCCGGCGGGGGGGGGGGGCGAGGCAACGGCGGCAGCAGCAACTCCCTCTGTGGCTGCCAGACCTGCCCAGTCTGCAACCTGGGCATGCTATTGGTTGAAGTTGTCCAAGAATTTACATGATCCCATCACATGGCTTGCCTCCATTTTGCGGCTGGCGACATCCATTTTGTCATCCTTAAAGGGAAAAGAAAAATACATTGAGATGGGAGAAGACAAAAACAAACGTTTTAAGGACCCCAACCCCCCCCCCGGTAGGTATTATCAGGCAGTATAAATAACTATCGCTGCATTTTTATGGATGTCCAGGGTGTTTTTTAACATTTAAAACAGCTCATTTCATTGTGTGTCACCGTTAACGAAAAACGAAACATAACGAACCTAATTTTCGTGGTTCTGTTTGGTTCATTTTCATCACAATGTTCGTTATTCATCTTGTTACGTAACAAAATGAATAACAAATAATGGAAACGAAAAAAAGTTCATTTCGTGCCCATCTCTAGTCCTAAGTGTAATATTCTGTCTACTATTCCACAGTGGCTGTCTCGGTATTACAGATAAATATTTTAACAAAAAACCCACCTAAAAATCTCTTAAATAGCAGTACCATATCATCATCATCATCATCATCATCATCATCATCATCATCATCATCATCATCATCATCAGACCATGTTACATAAGCAGCCATGTTACAATAATGACAACCCAAATTGTAAACATAACAGAAGGCACAACAAAAAAAGTGTTGAACTGGATCTCTATTCAGATTTGTGTCACCGTGATAGCTGAAGGAAGTCCCTCTGCCCATTGTAGCTCTTCTGGCATTCCACCACCACCCCTGCTTATGGTAACCAGGTCACAGGCTGCTGCCTGAAGTCTTAGGCAACTGCTATGCTCCAAACAAGAGCTGCCTAGATGCCCTGAGCACATCTGATCTTGCCTGATTTAGGAAGCTAAGCAGGGTCAGCCCTGCTTAGTACTTGGATGGGAGACCACCAGGGAATACCAGGTGCTGTGGGCGCCTGGAGTAGGAACTGGCAAACCATTTCAGTATTCCTGCCAAGAAAACTCCATGGACATGGCATCACGAAGAATCGGTCATGACTGTAACAACGCAACACACACACACACACACACACACACACACACACACACACACACACACACACACACACACACACACACACACACACACACACAAACACACACACACACACACACACACACACACACACACACACACACACACACACACACACACACACACACACACACCTTTCACTGCAATGAAATCTATCTTTTGGAGTGTAAATGGAGTTACACTCTAACACCTCCCAGGGACCCAGCAGAGCAAGGCAGAAAGCAGGGGTCTTTAAATTTTTTTAGCATGCAATAAAATGTGCAGTTGGGGTGGGGAGGAAAGAGGAAGTTAATCTGATAGATAAACCGAAAGCTTTATTATTCATCAGACTGCCAAAACTGCTTGGATGAACAGCAAAACATTTTGATCTCACAAGAAAGGAAGTCCAGTTGCCATGACTCTACTTCCAGATCTACTGTTCCTTGTTATGTTGTTACCATCTCTGGCTCCTTTTCACACTATGGTGCAGATCTGCCCAATCGGGCAAATATTTGCACCCGGAGCTCCATGTAATCTTTTATTTGTACAACCTGTTTCTTTTTACTATTCTACTTTGTAATTTTCTTGTATTTTATCATTGGCTGCTGTTAGCCATTCTGAGTGCTGTGTAAACACCAGAAGAATGGGATGTGAGCTGTCCTGTAAATAAGCATTTCCAGTGGAACCCTCTGTTTCAACTGCACACACAACGCTCGTATGTGACGTCATCATAAGAGCGTGATCAGCGATTGAGTTTTTGAAACACACTGGCCTTCATCACACCCAGGTGACCATCCGAGGGCACATTTGTGCCATAAACAAATTAAAAGTGCATATACTTGAACAGGACAACTTTGATGAAAGATGCAGGTGCAAGTGAGAGGTCTCACAGAGGTTGACCATTGATCATCTGCAGGCCAAAGAGATTTTTTTTGCCAGCGAGAAAAAGTCATTCTGTTCTATATTATTATTATTATTGCTGTTGTTTCAACTTATATACCTTCTTTAAAACCCGGGAAGTTAAAAGGAAGCACTGAAATTGACATGCTTTGAAGTTTTTTCCTCCTTAATGTGCGGTGTAGTAGTAGTAGTAGTAGTAGTAGTAGTAAAGCAAATTGTTCTACTTATATACCACCCCATTTCACTTCAAGTAGTCTCTGGGCAGTTTACAATTTAATTACAGTATGCAGGCTACACATTACCCCACCACCACCGGCAAACTGGGTACTCATTTTACTGACCTCGGAAGAATGGAAGGCTGAGTCAACTATGAACCGGCTACCGGGAATCGAACCCCAGGTTGTTAGCACAGTTTTACCTGTGGTACAGACATTTAACCACTGTGCCACAAGGCTCAGTTCAGTTCAGTTAGTTTATTGTGTTGGCTAAAAGCTGTCACAGTCAGTAAGTTACAAATACAGTGGACCCTCATATAACAAATGGTTTGCATGACATAAAATCTGTACAGTAACCCCCTGCCTATCGCTGGGGTTAGGGACCCACCGGACCTGCGATACATGAAAATCCGCAATATGTGGAAGCGGGTCGGGTGGGGGCGGGGGCGATCAGAGGGGCAGGTGGGGGTGGGGAGCGATGCGATCGCTCCCCGCCGCCCCCCTGATGCTCCGAGGCCTCCTGGGGGGGGCAGGGAGCGATTTGATTGCTCCCCGCCCCCCCCCTGCAGGTATTGCGAAGCCGCAATATAGTGGGACCTCAGTAACTGAACCGCGAAATGGCGGGGGTGACTGTACAACATAAAAAATTCTAGAGATAGGGGAAATTTGCTTAACAGAATAGTCTATGGGGTGAATCCGTATAACATAAAAATGGGTGTGATTAGGTATTACTCTGTTTTCAATGCATTCCTATGGGAAACTTGTATAAAGGAAATTTTGCTTAACATAATTTCATTTGGAATGAATTAATTCCTTTATACAAGGTACCACTGTAAAATTAGATAAAAACAAATAAAGTCACGATCATAAAATGGGAGCCTATCCACAGGGAGGTCCGGAGTATAGCCACATTTACAAAAAAAGTGGAGGGAGGAAGGAAATAAAACATAGGAACCCCTTCATATCAAGGTGTTCTCTGCACAGTTAACCACAGTGGCTCTCAGGAAATTAGCATGGGTGTTTCTGGAGGCTTTAGCAAACAACACTAATCTATTGGTCATGTGTGGGTCACAGTCCGAGTGTACCCTGCCCACCTTTGTCTGAGGGCTCTCCACCTGTGGGGTAGCCAAGAAGTTTTCCAAGGTTTTTCCTTAGAATGTTGATAAAGCTATAGAAAATAAAGTAGAGTAAACAGTGAACAATATCCTCTATCTCACCGTCTCCACAAATGCAAAGTCTGAATGTTCATATATCTGCCATCTAAGACAGCAGTTGGTATGGTTTGGAAACGGAGTTCTGTGAATGCAGGTCTCAAGGGGGCAAAGGTAAGTGTATGTAAGTATTGCACTGTTGAATGGTTTGGAGGAGGAGGAGGAGGAGGAGGAGGAGGAGGAGGAGGAGGAGGAGGAGGAGGAGGATGTTCAAAGCCAAATAGTGACAGCCAGCTGAGGCCTGCGGCTCTGATGGCAGTCGGATTTTGAATCCACACAGAGATTTCTCCCCCTGCATGTTAAAAGTATTGTCCATGATTCTGGCTTATATTTACGGGGGGTGGGGGGATAAAGTAAAGTTCTGACTAAAACCCAGAGTGATTTCTCTGCCCCACTGGGGGCCACCACCACTTCAGGCGCCTCAGGTAGCAGATGCCAGAAAGCATCAATAGTAGCCTCACAACTAGATTGTTGTGCTGCATAGCTTGACCTGACACACTTCTAAGCTAGACTCATGGCTTTGGCTGCTGTTATCAGTGTGAGGGAAACAAAAGCCGGTCCACCCAGCTTTGTTACATGACATGGAAGTCCCTCACACAATGAAATGTCTTCAGTCCTCCCTGCAGGGTTGGCCCTACCATAAAACAAAGTGAGGACAGTCACCTCTGGATGCAGGGAAACGCAGATAGAGGACAGAATTTTTAATGTCACACATTAAAAATTACTTTACAACCTTGTGGCCTCTTTTAGGTTATCCAGATAACATTTGATCAGGTGGGTTGGTGTCCTTTTAGTTCCAAACTGTGGTTCAGCTACTTCTCTGGTCAGCTTATTTAGGGGCATGAAAAAAAATATGTATATATACTTTTGTTGCCCAAACTGCCTCAGTGAAAGTAGCATTTTCATACCTCTTGATCCTTGTTCTCAGAAGCGAGGCTGTTTGCCTCAAGAATTCACACATTTGTGAGGGTTGGGGAGAACATGGTGCC
>JAWVWN010002511.1:0-50544 GCA_037367305.1 Phrynocephalus vlangalii
TTTCTCCATCCACAATTTCTGAATTAGGCAAAATCTGTGTGAGAAGCCATGAAATGTATAGAAAGAGAAGAGAGATCATTGTTCCAATTGCCTTCATATGAGCTTTTGTCTGGAAGCTTTGGAAACTGGATTCTCTGCTTGTCATATGATGGACGTGCCTCCCAAGTGAAGCAAAGAATAGGATGGAGCAAAGAAAAGCAACAACAAGGAGACAACCAATCCCAGGAATCATAAATAACAGTTTGTAAGAAATTGAATTTAAAAAGATAAGACTATTTTTACCCTGCCTTTCTCCTTGGAAAAGGAGGTGGCTTACAATAATGAGGAATAATATACACTCCAGTACAGTTAAGACATGTTCAAGTATTTGGGAACAAGGAATTGAGGGACATCTTACAGCATTAATAGACAACATTACATTAAAGCTACAAGGTTTGTTTGTTTGTTTGTTTGTTTGTTTGTTTATAAGTAGTTATAAACAAAGTCTATGTGAACCTATAGATTCATATAAAATACAGGTTGTAGTCCATCATTCAGGTAAAGCTTGCTTGAAGAGAAAGGTCTTTACCTGTTTCCGAAAGGACAACAGAGATGAGGCAGTCCTGGCCTCTAGTGGGAGGGAGTTCCAGAGTCTGGGCACAGCAGTCAATAAGGCCCTTTCATGGGTTCCCATGAGACGTACCTGTGAGGGTGCTGGGATAAGAACATAAGAACATAAGAACATAAGAAGAGCCATGCTGGATCAGGCCAAAGGCCCATCTAGTCCAGCTTCCTGTATCTCACAGCGGCCCCACCAGATGTGTTTGGGAGCGCATGAGACTAGATATCTGTCTCCTGATACCACTCTCCTGCATCTGGCCCTTGAAGTACCCTGGTTTAAACCCTGGAGGTTACACATCTCCATCATGGTTTGTAACCTGTGATGGACTTTTCCTCCAGGAATCTGTCCAATCCCCTTTTGAAGGCATCCAGGCCAGATGCCATCACCACATTGTGTGGCAGGGAGTTCCATAGACTTACAACGCGCTGGGTGAAAAAATATTTTCTTTTGTCAGTTCTTACTCTCCCAGCCCTCAATTTGAGTGTATGTCCCCTAGTTCTGGTATTTTGGGAGAGGGAGAAGAGCTTCCCTCTATCCACTTTACTCATACCCTGCATTATTTTGTATGTCTCAATCATATCCCCCCTCAATCGCCTTTTTTCCAGACTAAAGAGGCCCAAATGTTTTAGCCTTTCTTCATAAGGGAGGTGCCCCAGCCCAGTAATCATTTTAGTCGCTCTCTTCTGCACCTTTTCCAGTTCCACTATGTCTTTCTTGAGATGCGGTGACCAGAATTGTACACAATACTCCAGCTGGGGCCTTACTATTGTTTTGTATAATGGCATTATAATGTTGGCTGTTTTATTTTCAATCCCCTTTTTGATAATCCCTAGCATGGAATTGGCCTTCTTCACCGCTGCCACACATTGGGGAGACACCTTCATGGAGCTGTCCACCAACACACCAAGATCTCTTTCCTGATCCGTCACGGATAACTCAGAGCCCATGAGTTGATAGATGAAGTTTGGATTTTTTGCCCCAATATGCATTACTTTACATTTGGTTACATTAAAACGCATTTGCCATTTCTCAGCCCATTCCCCCAGTTTGGAGAGATCCTTCTGGAGCTCTTCACAATCTTCTCTGGTTTTTACCACACGGAAAAGTTTTGTGTCATCGGCAAACTTGGCCACCTCACTGTTTATCCCTGTCTCCAGGTCATTTATGAACAGATTGAAAAGCACCAGTCCCAGGACAGAGCCCTGGGGCACACCGCTTTTCATTTCTCTCCATTGTGAAAATTTCCCATTGACACCTACTCTTTGTTTCCGGGATCTCAACCAGTTCTCAATCCATAAGAGGACCTGCCCTCTTATCCCCTGACTGTGCAATTTTCTCAGCAGCCTTTGGTGAGGGACTGTGTCAAAAGCCTTTTGAAAATGGAGAGAAGGGCCTCTCCTGATGACCGTAACATCCGAGTTGGTTCATACTGTGAGATTGGTCTTTAAGGTAGCTTGAACCCAGGTCATATAGTGCTTTGTAGGTCAGGGTCAGCATCTTGAATTGTGCTCGATAGCTGATTAGCAGCCAGTGGAGCTGCTTTAATAGGAGTGTAATGTGATCTCTGTACCTCGCCCCAGTCAGCAGTCTGGCTGCTGCATTTTGGACCCATTGCCATGGTCCGTAGTGTCAAAAGCAGCTGAGAGGTCTAGCAAAACCAAAAGGGACACAGATCCCCTATCCATTTCCCTGCGTAAGTCATCTACCAATGCAACAAGTGCCATCCCAGTCCCATAGCCAGGCCTGAAGCCAGATTGAAATGGATCCAGGTAGTTTATCTCATCCAGAAACCTCTGGAGCTGGATGAGATTACTTAATATATGTCTGTTCCTTCCCTTGGGTACAGTTAGTAACAAAGCCTGTTGTGTTACTCTGTGAAGTATTCATAGACGTATATATGACATTTGTGACTCCTAAAAAATATCAAATGAGGAAGGAGATTAGTAGAGCACCCAGATGAAGCCAAGGTATAAACCATGGTATCTGCTGCTTGCACCAAAGGATGAAGGAGCAAGTGCTGTTCACTATCTTGATGCAGTAGAAGTCACAAAGCCAAGTAGTAAGCCGGAAGGGGAAGGACCTGACTTACCAGGTCCACTGATTGTTGCTTGTGTGACAACTCACAACAAAGGGGCAATGGCGATGGCCATGTGTAGGGGAGGAAGCAGCATCAGCAGCAGGGTCTGGATCCGAGTCTATGGGCGGGCTTGGGCAGAACAGGGGCTAGGAACAACCCAGAGCCTCTGGGAAAAGGGCCAGGTTAGCACCTTATTTAAGGGGGAGGCGGGAAGCAGAACCCCCCCTTTCACTACCAGGAGATGGAGCAGGACCCGGCCCACCCACCCTATTTAAATAGATAGAAAAAGAATGTGTGAGTTATATAATTATATAATTGTTTGCATGAATGTCAGAACTTGTGAGTGTTGGTGGTTTTGCAGGCATTGAGACAGATCCAAGTGGTTAAAGTAGGAGCATAGAACTGCACCACAGAAAACAACTGACAAGGCTAAATAATGAGGGGACAACCGAAGGCCTCTGGAAGGCTTCAGTGACACAGGCCAACGTTTGGGCCTACACCCTCGGGGCTCCTGTCGACGGAATAATGGACATGTGTTACCATTGGGGTGGACACCCCAGGGGAATTCACAATTAAAACCGGCCAAGGCATTCCCAAAATGTTGGCTGGGAACGCGGCATCATCAAGGAGCAGGCGAGCTCTTTGATGTGTTGGATCCGACCCAATGACTCAGCCAGAGTACTGCTTGCATGTAACCGATAAAGTTGTGGCCAAAATATTTTCCCAAATAAGATTTAAGTAATAAAAGAAGAAAGAAAAATGATAAATTGGTTAACATATAATCAGTTAATGTCAAGATATAAAGAAGATACCCAGGATAATAGAGGAAAATTAAGAAACTTGTCAGAAGTTTAGAAAGTAATTACACAAAAAAGCCCCTGGCTGGGGCTTTTTAAATTAAAATAAAACAGGAGCCGTGCAGGCGGCACTCTTAAAAATAAAATAAAAATTCACCAAAAAAAAAAAAAAGCTACCACCGACCCAACCCAAGAGCTGCGCAGTCGGTGCTGTAAAACAAAACAAAACAAAACAAAACAAAACAAAAAGAGCGCTGACCCAGCCCCAAGAGCCGCGCAGTTGGCAGTCTAAAAATAAAAAAATAAAAAAGAGTGCTGACCCAGCCCCAGGAGCCACCAGGTTGGCGCTCTAAAATAAGCAACCCCTCCAAGGCGCTGGCCCTCAAAAAACCCCTGCCTGCTGCCACCACGATTGCCGCTGCCGCTGCCGCCGCCACCAATAAGTCGGGCTCAAACCAGTTCGGGTTCATACAATTAAAAAAAAAATTCGTACAAGCCCGAACCGAACCAAAGGTGGGTCCGAAACAGAATGAACCAAACCATCGATTTTCTGTTTTGTGCCCACCTCTACTTGAGACATTTCATCTGTTTAAACTAACAATTAATACATTTGCTAATAAGTTTAGAAGATATCAAGAAGATTAATTTGTGAACTATTCCAAATTTATTCCTCCCCTCCCCATGTTTAAATTTGCTTTGTCAGTATAGGTCACTGTTAGAAGTTTTTTGAATTTCAAGCCTAGTACTATTTCAGTTTAATGTCCCTTGTCATTTTAACTGATCCGTTTGAAGGGAACTCCACACACCATTGTTTAATAGAACATTGGGAGTGCATATTTGGTTATGACTCCAGTGTAATATGATAAAGGGAGAGTAATCCCTACAAAATCAATTAATTTGGCTCCCTTTTGGATGGAGTTTGTGCTTGGGATGAACCAACAAGAAGGAAAGGTAGAAAGTGCCCACTGTTAATTGGAAGGCAGCAACTACCTGCACCTTATCTCTGTGAGAATAAAAACTCCAAGGTTGGGCTGAGTTCACGCCTTGGTACTGTGCTGATTTGGAGGAACATCGGCTGCTTTGACACGTCCAATAAAATCCATAGCAAACTTTGATCTGGATCACCCTCCAAAGCGGCCACATGGTTGATGTCGTGGAACGGATGTTCTCATGGTCACGTTTTGAAAATCTGCAACTGTTCTGATCCCACAACTGAGAACTGCAGCAAAGACCCCATAACGGGAGCAAAAAGGTTTTGGTGCGGATTTTCCGTCATGCTTAAGTGGGCGTTGTCACACTTTTTTTTTAAGTCCACTACTCCTGTGAAAACGATTTTATGCTTCGCATCTGTGAGCACTTTGCAGCAGATTTTAGTGGTCGTGTGAAAGCAGCCAGTTTTAGTTGAGTGAGAGGGAAAGGTTTTACTCTTTTCTTTATCAACATTCTGGAAACATAATTGGTTGTTTTCCTGGAAGAGGGTGAAACTGGAATGTTGGGTATAAAGTGGGGAAAGAAATTAGGTAATTTCTTATAGTTGTTGAAAGGATAGGTGTGATAGTCTGTGCAAGCATTATGGGTGAAAACAAAAATAAAGACAAGAAAGACAAAAACATGGCAACAACAACTTAACAGTTAGTCTTTAAGGTTCCGCCACATTTTTTATCTTTTGCTTTTTACTTTTATTTTGTTTTCACCCCTAATTATTAGTTTAGCTTAGTTCTTTCTTAGGATAATGCTGTGCTCACTGACTGCATGACTTGCAGCTTGCATTGTTCTGAAAGTGTGTTAGAGCTATGTCATGTTACAAGTATTAATTTAGGTCAGATTTGCTTCAACTATCTATTATGAGTTTTGGGGGTATTTTTGGTATGCCTACCTTGAAGGGTTGGCATAAACGTCAAAGTGTTTATTCTTGCAGATTTTTAGTAATTCCCAAAAATGACTGCTTAGTCAGACAGAACCCATGTGTGGTTGGAATATGTCTCCCAATCCAGGAGCAAATTGGGTTCTCCTGGATATTAAGAAAGATATTTGCAGAATAAATTTTCAGAATACCCACAGTCATGTAGAATACTCAGCGCAGCAAAGGTGGGCGAAAGAGGTCAGCAAGTAATAAAAAAAGGAGATAGTAACCCAAAGTATATCTATTGTAAAGTAGGAAGCACACTTACACACCCAGTTGCTGTGCACGGCTTAAATAAGGAGAACAAAACAGCTTGTATAAGAAAATATAACCAAGCTTTACTAAAAAATAAGAACAAGAAAAAACAACAATAAATAGCCAAAAGGTACAAAAATACTTAGCTTAGCTTGTGCAGAGAAAGGGGTTTCATGCATGGCTGCATTATAGTTGAGAAAAACAAAGAACCCAACATGGGTGAGTGATTAGTGTGGGTCTCTCTGACCCAGGGTAATCTTGACACTTGTCTTAATTAATAAAATCTCCCAGAGATTCCAGTGAGCAGCTGGAAGGTAATTTTACCAGCATCAACAGTAAGAAAGCAGTATTCAGAGTGCATCTGCAGTTCCTTTTGGGAACCTTGATTGGCTTTCACATTCTGAGGGAATCTTCGGTCTGAAATGTCCACAGTCAGTTTGGGGTTTAAGGACTCAACCTGTGTCTTGGATACATTATTAGATGAGGAATATTAATCTGTGTTGTTTGATTTTCTGGCTGCCCATCTAGGACCTCATCCACGGTGTATTTAAGCAAGTAAGCATAGAGTAGTGGTGGCGAACCTTCAGCACTCCACATATTTTCGACCACAGCTCCCAGAATTCCGAACCTAGATTGACAGTGACAAAGGACTGTGGGAGTCGTGGTCCAAAACATCTGGAGTGCCGAAGGTTCGCTACCACTGGATAGAGAGACCACTCACCAAGTCCTTCTGTCATAGTAAGTCATCAATCCATAGTTTTTAAACAGGCTTTGATGGAGAATAAGGTCCCTATCCCACGTCCCTTTAAATGCAGATTAATTTTGTAGATTCTGCTACCGTTTGTTTTTAAGAGTACACTGCCCTGAGTTCCGTTTCAGAAGATAGGGCGGTATATAAATGTAATAAATAAATAAATAAATAATAAATAAACCATGCCCAAAAATGCCATCCCCAGGGCCACCGGGCTTTTTGAAAAAGTAAGAAGAAAGAAAACCCGGTAATGCCCCCTTAAGCGAGGTTTCCAAGATTTATTTGAGAGGTAGGGAATTTTTTACCTCGCTTAAAAAATCCACCTTTTAAAGAGGCAGATGTAGATAATCCCCGTAGATAATCCAGTTTTCTTTCTTCTGTTTTTCTCATAGTGCTGACCTGCTGTTACTGGAGCTGATCGGCACTGTTTTTTTTTTTAAATCCCCCACCCTCCTAGCACAGGAAGCTAGATCTGGTGCTGTTTTTTTAACTTCCCCTGGCCCTAGTGCCAGCCAGCTGGTCCTTTTTTTAAATCCTAGCACCACTTGTTGGCCATGGGGCTGAACTGTGCTTAAAAAAAACACCTTTGTACGTGGGAACTGCTATCCCACATCTTCAGTCACGTGGCAGAAGGAAGAGAAAAAGCCGGACCTGCAGAAGATCAGGATCTTCCCCAGGTGAGAGAGCAGCCAAGAGTTGAATCTTGCTCTTGCTCTTTTTTGAATCCCTGTAAATTTAATCTCAGAATCCCACTTATCTCCAGGAACATTCTAGGCAAATAAATAGGGTAGGAGAGAGAGACTTTAGGCAGAGATGGCCAATTATATATAAAAAAATTAAATCAAGATAAGTGAGGGACCTAAATCCACTCACAGCCATCTGGTTCCTCCCCCAAGTCAATCTTTGCGGGGTGATATTCTAATCCAATACAGATTGCAATGGTGTGGATGTTTAGTTAACTTTTACTTAGATGTTATTGAGATTTTACTATATGGGAAGTTACTTCACCTGGGGTGACTGAGAATCTTCACAGACTCTTGGAAGGACCTTCCTTTGTTCACTCTCAACCTGGCTAAGATTGTTCTATTCCCTCAGGAGATGGAATGTACTGTCCAGTATTTGTATCTTTACTCCCTGAAGATATTTGTTTGTTACTATTTTCAAACATGCAAAGTGTCAAGCCCCGCACACAGAGCACACACACAATCAGGGTTCAGTTCTTTGCCAAGATCTTTAGTGGAAAGCCAGGCAAGTTCAAGTCCTTTGCCAACAATCAAGTGCCGGATAAATAACAGAATCCATCTCCCAGCAATTAACAGTCCAAGTCAAAACCAGAATATCTCACAGAAACCAGATGCCAAACCCAAGGGAACAGAGTAAGCCGTTGTCCAGGAAGCCAGTCCAAAATCAGGAAACAGAGCCAAGGTCACAGACAGGAATGTGGTTGTAAGTTCAAATGATGCATTGCTCCCACAGAGAGCTCAAGGTGAGCTTACCAGCTTTATCTCAAACCAGGGAACACACCCTTACTTCTGGAAAGGCTCCTGCTAGTACTCAGGGCTTCCCGACCTGATTCCCCGTCTAGCATCAAAGACCCTTTCCCTAGCTCTCCTGGTAGCACGTCTTTGCAGAATCCTGCTCATGGCCCTTCTAGGGGGAGAAGATATGTTTTCAGCTGAGTCATCAGACCCAGCTGCCTGCTGACTTGAGGTGCTGACTTGAGGTTCTGTAACAGGCAGGGTCCTGGCACTATCCCCCTCCCCATGGTCCCCCTCTTCCGATGGGCCAGGCCTATCAGGGTAACTGTCATGGAATTGTTGAACCAACCCAGGAGCATGCAAGTTGGACGCAGCCATGAACGATCTTCAGGTCCATAACCTTCCCAGTCTACCAAATACTGCAATCCTCCACGGTGTATTCGAGAATCCAAGATTTGACTGACATCATATTCTTCTCCTCCTTCTACTAAAATCAGTGGAGGAGGTTCAGGAGTCGGTGGTCGGTTGGGGTCAGGGTCTGCAGCTGGAACCAAGAGGGATCGGTGGAATACTGGATGAATATGAAGGGAATCAGGTAGTTGCAGACGAAAAGCAACTGGATTGATTTGTTCTAAGATGGGATAAGGACCGATGAACCAAGGATCTAGTTTTCGGGATCGCCCAGGATGTCTCAAGTATTGAGTAGATAGCCAAACTTTCATGCCTGGACTTAGCTGTGGCCCTTCCTGTCTTTTCTTGTCCGCTGCTTTCTTATATACTTCCTTAGCATGGTCAAGTTGCTCTCACAATAATTCCTGAATGCCATGGAGTTCTTGAATGTATGCATCCACAGCTGGCACAGAGGTGGAAGGAAGGGTAGTTGGAAAATACCGAGGATGATAACCATAATTAGCCATGAATGGGGTCTGGCGAGTGGAAGAATGTACAGCATTGTTATATGCAAATTCAGCTAAAGGTAACAAATCCGCCCAGTTATCTTGTTGGTAGCATGTATAACAGCGTAAAGATTGTTCTAAGGTGGCATTAGTGCGCTCAGTCTGACCATCTGACTGGGGGTGGTAAGCTGATGACAGGTGAACTTGTGTTCCTAGTGCCTTATGCATTGCTTGCCAGAAGCGAGAGGTGAATTGTAGCCCACGAAACGAAATGAGGTGTGCAGGTAAACCATGAAGTCTGAAGAGGTGTTGCAAGTAATGATGAGCTGTTTATGATGCGGTAGGGCATTTAGGACAAGGAACAAAGTGGGCCATTTTGGTGAACAAATCCACGAAGACCAGGATGCAGGTAAACCCTTTTGAGCGAGGAAGATCCGTGATGAAATCTAAGGAGACAGCATTCCAGGGACCAGAGGGTGTTGGCAAAGGATGCAACAGACCCAAGGGTTTGGTCACAACATCCTTTGCTCGCCGACAAACTTCACAGGAACCCACGTATCGGGCAACATCAGCACGGACCTGTGGCCACCAGAACTCCCTTGTGAGAAGATGCAGGGTTTTGTAAAGTCCAAAGTGTCCAGCAGGTAAAGAGTGATGTGAGAGATGCAACACCTGGTTACGAAGAGGACCAGCAGGAACATATAACCGCCTTCGATGTAATAATAACCCTTGCTGTGCAGAAAACTCTCCATGATTCCCATTCTGGATTTCCTGAAAATGTTGTTGAGTCCATGAATCGCGAGCTTGAGATTCACGGATTTCTTCTGCCAAGCTGAGACATGGATTCGTGGCCGTGAACACAGAGGGAGGCAAGATGGGCGCAACTAATGTTTCTTTCACTGGCACTGCATACTCAGGTTTTCTGGATAACGCATCGGCTTTTTTATTCTGAGCCTCAGGAATGTACTTGATCCGGAAATCGAACCGGGAAAAGAATAATGACCACCGGATTTGTCGCTGAGTCAATCGCCGGGCTGTTTGTAGATGTTCAAGGTTTCGATGATCAGTCAACACTTGAACAGGGTGTCGAGCTCCCTCGAGGTAATGCCTCCATACGTCAAAAGCCGTCTTGATGGCCAGCAGTTCACGCTCCCAGATAGTATAATTCTTCTCTGCAGGTTTTAACTGCCGAGAGTAATAGGCACAGGGACGCGGGGTTTGGGAGGGATCATCTTGTTGAGATAGCACTGCTCCCAGAGCAACACTAGATGCGTCAGCCTCCACTATGAAGGGTAATTGTGGATCAGGATAACGGAGCAAGGGTTCCGAGGTGAAGCGGGTTTTCAAAGTAGAGAAAGCCTTCTCTGCTTCTGGAGTCCACCGGAAAAGCTCTTGGGGCCGAAGGAGATGGTTTAAAGGTGCAACAATGTCGGCGTAGGCAGGAATAAACTGGCAATAGTAGTTGGCGAAACCGAGGAACCATTGCAAATCCTTACGGTTTTGTGGTCGCCGCCAGGACAACACAGCTTCTACTTTCTTAGGATCCATGTGGATTCCCTGGGGAGAAATAATATGCCCCAGGAATTCACCTTCCTTAATGTCAAACTCACATTTTTCCAGCTTAGCATATAGTCCGTTTTCCCGGAGACGCTGCAAGACCTGACGAACATCTTGAACATGCTGAGCTGGGTCAACGGAATAAATCAGGATATCATCTAAATAAATGACCACACAACGATCTAGTAGATCGTGGAAAATGTCATTCATCATCCGCTGGAATACACTGGGTGCGTTTGTCAGTCCAAAAGGCATTACTAAATATTCATATTGACCGTACTGGGTTCGAAACACGGTTTTCCACTCATCTCCTTTAGGGATACGTACCAAATTATACGCCCCACGAAGGTCCAGCTTGGTATAGCACTTTGCCCCTCTTAACCGGTCCAAAAGTTCAGAGATTAGGGGTAAAGGGTACCGGTCCCAAATAGTGATCTTGTTTAATGCCCGGTAATCATTACAAGGACGAAGCTCCCCTCCCTTCTTCTTTACAAAGATCACCGGTGCGGACAATGGCGATTTGGAAGGGCGTATAAACCCACGTCGAAGGTTCTTGTCTAGGAAAGCCCTCAAAGCTTCTAACTCAGGTTCGGACATAGGATAGACTCATCCCACAGGGAGGGGTGCCCCAGGTATCAGATCAATGGCACAGTCATAGGGCCGATGCGGAGGTAACTTGTCAGCCCCCTTTTCCTCAAATACATCCGCAAAGTCTTGGTATACCTGGGGCAAGACAGGGTCAGATGTAGCATGGGCAGCTGCCAGGATGGTAGAAGAATTTTGCTTTGAGCAAGGAACCTTGAAGTACAATTCCCCTTGCACCCAATCCACCAATGGGTTATGAGCTCGCAACCAGGAAAGTCCCAAGACAAGAGGAAACCCGGGCATCCGAGTTACATTAAAGCAAATCTGCTCATTGTGGTCCATTACCTGAAGAGTAAGTGGACAGGTTTCCTGAGCTATTCGCCCAGAACGAAGTAACCGACCTTCAATGGATACTACCAGCAAAGGAGTTTCCTTGTTCTGTATTGGAATCCGATGGCACCGCACAAACCCAGCATCCACAAAGCAGTGAGCTGCCTCAGAGTCTACCATAGCATACACAAGTACTTTCCGGCTATCAGGAAGCCCTAGAGTTACAGGAACCAGGAAAGGTCCTTGGGGTGTGATGGTATTGTCTGGGAACCCTAGCTCTCCTGGTAGCACGTCTTTGCAGAATCCTGCTCATAGCCCTTCTAGGGGGAGAAGATATGTTTTCAGCTGAGTCATCAGACCCAGCTGCCTGCTGACTTGAGGTGCAAGGCTCCTCCAGCAGCTTTTCACCATTTAACCCTTCAGAGTCAGGTTCTGTGACAGGCAGGGTCCTGGCACAAAGCATTATCTCTGGTATAGCCTAATGGTAACTGTATGCTTTTGATGTTTGCATCTGTGTGATTGCAGCTGTAGGTCACACCCTGCCCACTTGTCCACATACTATTTATTTATTTATTTATTTATTTTCAAATTTCTATACCACACCTATTTCCCGAGCGAGAACTCAGGGCGGTTCACACAAAATATTAAAAAAATCTAAAAACACTCCAAAACCATCTAAAGGCATCTAAAAACAATCGCAGTCACAATGACCATGACGTCTAAGGAGACTACAGGCAGGACGGGACAGAGGGGAGGAAAAGAAAGAAAAAAAATACAAAAGGACTAAGTGTGACAAACCCGGCAGACAGGAGTGATGAATATATAAATCATCAGCCAATCCCAGCAGGAGGGCGGGGAATGGTATGATATAAAAAGGGTGGAGCCTAGGCAGTTGAGGCAGTTCAGTGAGTTGAGTTCAGTTGAGAGTGAGTGCTGGGAGAGAGCACTGTTCTCTGAGAGTTCTGTCAGGCAGTGAGGGCTATACTGTTTACTAGCTATTTAAGACAGGGAGGCTTGTGGAGCTGATTAAATGTGATACAGTATATGTTAAAGGCAATGCATACCATCCTCAGATATTGTTATAGTTATTATCTTCTCAATAAACTTCATCATTATTTTTATATTATATATCTCTGAGTCAGTCCCAATTCATGAGGCGACGAGTGTAAAAGGTGGCAGCATCCTTAAGTGAATAAAAGGTGGCAGCGGTACCATTTCCATCACAGAATTCAGTGTGTAAAAGGGAGGTGTCGTCACATTTAGTGGCACAGCAGTGGGATGTCGAACTAAACCCGGTTGTGCTTTGAAAACCACAGTCTGGGAAAGGGGAACGTCACACTAAGGATTTCTCCATGGTCTGGACATCTGCAAATCTTCCATGGGTACTAGCAAGTACTGTACATATATGCTGATATCCTTTTCTTCCCTTACTAATTTGTCTACTTCTGGGACCAGTTATATAGCATCATCCAACTCTCATTTACAAAGTGTCTTGGTTGATCCCAAAGTGCCTCCGAGATCATATCTAAGAACATACGAAGAGCCATGCTGGATCAGGCCAAAGGCCCATCTAGTCCAGCTTCCTGTATCTCACAGTGGCCCCACCAGATGGGTTTGGGAGCGCATGAGACTAAATATCTGTCTCCTGATACCACTCCCCTGCATCTGGCCCTTGAAGTACCCTGGTTTTAAGCCTGGAGATTACACATCTCCATCATGGTTTGTAACCTGTGATGGACTTTTCCTCCAGGAATCTGTCCAATGCCCTTTTGAAGGCATCCAGGCCAGATGCCATCACCACATCCTGTGGCAGGGAGTTCCACAGACTAACAACGCGCTGGGTGGAAAAAAAATTCCTTTGTCTGTTCTTACTCTCCCAGCCCTCAAATTGAGTGTATGTCCCCTAGTTCTGCTATTTTGCGAGAGGGAGAAGAGCTTCCCTCTATCCACTTTACTCATGCCCTGCATTATTTTGTACATCTCAATCATATCCCCCCTCAGGTGCCTTTTTTTCAGACTAAAGAGCCCCAAATGTTTTAGCTTTTCCTCATAAGGGAGGTGCCCCAGCCCAGTAATCATTTTAGTCACTCTCTTCTGCACCTTTTCCAGTTCCACTATGTCTTTCTTGAGATGTGGTGACCAGAATTGTACACAATACTCCAGGTGCGGCCTTACTATTGTTTTGTATAATGGCATTATAATGTTGGCTGTTTTATTTTCAATCCCCTTTTTTATAATCCCTAGCATGGAATTGGCCTTCTTCACTGCTGCCACACATTGGGGAGACACCTTCATGGAGCTGTCCACCAACACACCAAGATCTCTTTCCTGATCTGTCACGGATAACTCAGAGCCCATGAGTTGATAGATAAAGTTTTGATTTTTTTGCCCCAATATGCATTACTTTACATTTGGCTACATTAAAACGCATTTGCCATTTCGTAGCCCATTCCCCCAGTTTGGAGAGATCCTTCTGGAGCTCTTCACAATCTTCTCTGGTTTTTACCACACGGAAAAGGTTTGTGTCATCTGCAAACTTGGCCACCTCACTGCTTATCCCTGTCTCCAGGTCATTGATGAACAGATTGAAAAGCACCGGTCCCAGGACAGATCCCCGGGGCACACCGCTTTTCACCTCTCTCCATTGTGAAAATTTCCCATTTGCACCTACTCTTTGTTTCCTTGATCTCAACCAGTTCTCAATCCATAAGAGGACCTGCCCTCTTATCCCACTGACTGTGCAATTTTCTCAGCAGCCTCTGGTGTGGGACTATGTCAAAAGCCTTTTGAAAATCCAGATAGACTATATCCACCGGTTCACCCAAATCTACATGCCTGTTGACCTTTTCAAAAAATTCTAAAAGATTTGTCAGACAAGACTTACCCTTGCAGAAGCCATGCTGATTTTCTCTCAGCAAGGTTTGTTCTTCTATGTGTTTTAAGATTTTCTCTTGGATGAGGCTTTCCACCATCTTCCCTGGGATAGATGTAAGGCTAACTGGCCTGTAGTTCCCCGGGTCCCCCCTCCTTCCTTTTTTAAAAATTGGTGTGACATCTGCTATCCTCCAGTCCCACGGCACTGTGGCCGTTTTAAGAGACAAGTTGCATATTACCGTTAAGAGATCTGCAATTTCATTTCTCAGTTCCCTAATAACCCTTGGGTGGATGCCGTCTGGGCCCGGTGACTTGTTAATCTTCAGTTTATCAATTAGTCCTAAAACATCCTCTCTTTTTACCTGTATTTGATTTAATTCTTTAGTCAAGAGGGGCCGTTCAGGCAGCGGAATCTGCTCAAGGTCTTCTGTCGTGAAGACAGATGCAAAGAACTCATTTAATTTCTCTGCAATTTCCAAGTCCTCCTTAATCTCCTTTTCCTCCCTCACCATCCAGGGGGCCAACTAGTTCTCTGGCAGGTTTTCTACTTCTAACATATTTAAAGAAGCTTTTATTATTACCCTTTATATTGCTAGCCATGCGTTCCTCAAAATCTTTCTTTTCCTCACTTATCATCTTCTTACATTTCTTTTGCCAGAGTTTGTGTTCCTTTTTATTTTCCTTATTTGGGGAGGATTTTCCATTTACAGAAAGACCTCTCCTTGCGCTTTAGAGCCTCTCTCTAGTTCTGCAATATCCAGTAGCTTTTTCAACCGTTCGTCCTTAGTTGGTTTTTCACCCTTCTTCCATTTCTAGGCCCAAAGCAGCCTGGGTGCCGAGTATATACAGTAACCCCCCGCCTATCGCGGGGGTTAGGGACCCACCCCATCCGCGATGCTGAAGATCCGCGATATGTGGAAGGAGGTGAGGTGGGGCCTGGGGGGGTGGGAGGCGATTAGATCCCCTGCTGCCCCCAGTGTGCGCCAGTCTGAGAGGTCTTGGGGCAGTATGCACCGGTGGCATAGCGGAATCTGACCTGCCACCACCGCCCGCCCGTGGCGCCCCAAGACTTCTCGGACCGATGCGCGCCGTGTGTAAAGGAATTACAACATCAAAATGGAGTCTGTTAGGTTCAGGCAATCAGAAAGACAGGCTGTATTTTTCCATGCTGTTTAATTAAATCTGCAGGTGCCATATCGTTATCTCTGGGAAAGAAGAAAGCTGTGCTGTGTACCAGTCTCCAGTATATCTATGAGGCAATAACAACAACTTCAAACACAGGCCAATTATCGCATACCTTTTGGACTGACCGCATGGGAACACCAAGAACACAGAAAAATAATTGTTTTGATTAATTCAGCCCTGTGATTGGACAATTGACTGGACTGATCTGAAAGGAGGGGGGAGATGCTGCTTCATTCTAAAAATATAATTAGTCTATAGGAATAGTAATCTTTGTCGTTTTTAGCTATGCCTGCTTGACTCTTAGAAAGCTAGATTTTATTAGTCATCATGTCTTCTGTAGTTAGACTTCCTAGTGTTACTTAGAGGATTAGTTAAATAGAATTTATTATTTTCTTGATTGCAATCCTAAAACCATGTTCTGATATTTTGACTTACATTATTGTTTTCCAATGATTTGCCTTTTTCTTCATTTTTCTATTTTTTAATAAATATAATAATATTTCAACATCAGTCTGTTTATTGCCCAGAAGGAATGAGCTAGGACAGTGCCTTGATCACAAGTGCCTAGCTAAGAAATAACTTTGGAACTTTAGAATAATTTTCCTTGGATTGTCCTACCTGACCGGGTTGGTGTATTTTCAAAGTACACAACCTGTTAAGTTTTATTAAGAGTTTGGCTGCCTGTGATGTTATAGTGACCTCCACCCACATTAAACCAAGAAACTGGGAATAGTGGTGGGATCTAAAGGTGCTATTAGCGAGCAGAAGCTTGATCTTTTGAAGGTGTTCTGAGGAAGCCTTCAACGGACAGTTGAGACTGTTCCCTGACACTGGGGGATCTGACCTCCCACCGCCGCCCGCCCTGCGCCACCCTGAGACTTCGCGTCCGGGGCTGTCTCCATTGAGATGCATTGATTCAATGCATTCCAATGGAGAAATTTTCCCTATTGGAAAACATTGGCTCAATGCTTTCCAATGGGGGAAAAATTCTACATTGAAATGCATTGATCTAATACATTTCAATGGAGACACGATCGGCCCCCGCCGCTCCCTCCGCACAGCCCCGAGGCTTCTTGGAGGAACATGGGGGTGGCACGGGGCATGTAATCGCCCCCCGCCTCTCGAGCGGCCCCAAGGCTTCTCGGAGGAGCGCGGGGGGGGGGCGATGCAATCACCCATCCCACCGCTGCCCCCGCGGCGCCCCAAGACTTCTCGGACCAGCGCACGCCGGGGGTGGCAGGGGGATCTGAACTCCCGCCGCCGCCCGCACCGCACCACCCCGAGACTTCTCATCCGGGGCGTCTCCATTAAAATGCATTGGTTCAAAAGCATTTCAATGGAGAATTTTTCCCCGTTGGAAAACATTGGCTCAATGCTTTCCAATGGGGAAAAATGTCTCCATTGAAATGCATTGAGCCAATATATTTCAATGGAGATACGATCCCCCCCCCGGCACGACCCTGTGGCTTCTCGGAGGAGCGCAGGGCGGCGGGGCGGGGCGATGCAATTGCCCCGTGACCCCCCCGTGACCCCAAGGCGCAGGTACTGCGATCCCATGAAATAGTGGGATCGCAGTACCTGAACCGCGAAATGGTGGGGGGTGGCTGTATACAGTAGAATGTATTTTATTTTCTTATCACTGATCTCTGATTAAAATAATAATAATGGAGAGTGTGGGCACCCCTGTCTCATGCCTTGCTTGATTTGGATACCTTCCGTCATTTGGCCATTCACGTTAATCTTGGCCCTCTGCTCAGTGCAAACTGCTTTGATTGCTCGTAGAAAGGGTCTATCTACCCCCATCTTCTTTAAATGTAAAAGCATTAACTCCCAGTTCAGATTGTCAAAAGCCTTTCCCGCATCTAGGAAGATCAATGTCATTTGCTTCTCTGGGTGCAACTCGTAAAATTCCAAGATATCTATTATTGTTCTTATATTGGATGTTAATTTCTGTTTGGTGATGTTTTATCTTTATGCATATTTCTGCAACAACCTTCCTTAACCTTGTTGCCCAGATGGTTGCATAAATCATGTAATCATCAATTTTTTTTGCTAACCCTAATTTGTGTAACAACGATATGTATGCTTCTTTCCATGAGTCCAGGAATTTTCCATTTCTTCCATTGTATTCAACTATTTTTTTAAACTGGCAGACTAGAGTCCTTTCCAATCCTTGATAAAATTCCATTGGGAGGCCATCCAGTCCAGGAGCTTTCCCCTTCTTCTGTTTTTCCCATGCTTCCATAATTTCATAAGTTGTTATCAGACTATTTAGAACCTCCAATTGTTGGGGACTAAGGCAGTTACTTCACGTCCTTCTTTGTTCCGCAACTAGTTTTGTACCATGACAACGTTGGTCATCTTAATGTGGTTTTGTCCCTGTTTAGTCCCTGTTTCCGTCAACTGTTACTTCATGGTCTTGTTCCGTGACAAATTCTGAATTTGTTTTGCTTTCTTAACCTTTTTTTGTAATATCGTAAATAAAACTAAGCCGCTTAGAGTTCCGCAAGGAAGATAAGCGGGGTATAAATATAATAAATAAATAAATAAATAAATAAATAAAATATGTCAGTTTACTGGTCTTCCAGGATTTACACGTCAATGCTACATAATTTTCAGTACTTTCTTTAATAAACATTTGTACTGCATGGTGTTTCCCATAGGGAAACTAATGTTGAATTCCGCTTCAGCTGCTGACTTCTAGGTGGACACTGGTTGTTGTGTGACAGTTGTTACCACATGGTCCCGTCTCTCGGAACAGGAACTGGGGAACAAACCGTGACTAGAGAATATCCCAACCCAGCACCAGGTACAGTATTGTCACACTCTGATCCCGCTACAGGGCTGTGGTCGAGACAAATTTCAGCTGTTGTGCGACGGACGTGAAGTAAGATTTTTTTGTACCGGTCCAATGCACAACACTTAAAGAGACAAAACGGAAGTGAAGTAACCACCTAAATCTCCAGTTCTCTGTCTTGTCTAAATACTTCCACTGCTCTTCTTGCTCAATTTCTTTCTTTTTATAAATGTTGCTTGTATAATTCCAGGCCTTCAAAGGGAATTTTGGAGTAGTTTTTGAACTTTTTGCAACAAATACAGATTTAATGAGCAAAGCCATTTTTAACATATTACTATTTTATTATTCTTTTCCCACAGACAGAAAGAGGCAAACATGCTTCAAATTTTATTCCATAATGCAAATACTCTAAGGCTAATACACAGCAATTTTGTCTTGAAGCAGTCAACTAAGGTATAAACATAGGTATTCTATAAACAGCTTGTCTTTTTTTCTACATATTGGATGCCATTTTAATTCAGCTATGCTGCTGTTGTTGTTGTTGCTGCTGCTGCTGCTGCTGCTGTTCTTTTGTTTTTAACATGCCACCAAGCTGCCTCTGGCTTCTGGCAACCCTAAGAATGAGTGTCCTCCACAACACCTTACCATTAGCAGATGTGCTCAGCTCTTGGGGATTCAAGGCTCTGGCTTTGTTTATGCAATCCTTAACAGATTCGCCTCTGCATTATATTGATGTAGATAGAGTTGTAATTTTAAAAAAATCTATCCATAATGGCAGGGAAAGGGTTTAAAGCAGTCCTCCAAAATAATTCATGCAACTGAATCCTTCCAGCATGAAATTCTGTTTTATAAAATCAACATGCTAGGGCAATGCAAAAGAGAAAGCTTTCAGCTAGTTTGGTCATCTTCTGTGCAGATTCAGATCAATGTTTTGTGAAGTAACTGAGTAGCTGCATGTTTTAGTCTGGGGTTAGTGAGCACCAGAATGATTGCTTGGAGAGGAGAGTACAAGTACATCGCTGGTTCTGATGAAATATGTGTTCTTTCTTCTTTCACAAATTCTGAATTATGGAAAATCTGTGCCAGAAGCCATGAAATGTATAGAAAGAGGAGGGAGACCATTGTTCCAATTGCCTTCATATGAGCTTTTGTCTGGAAGCTTTGGAAACTGGATTCTCTGCTTGTCATATGATGGAGGTGCCTCCCGAGTGAAGCAATGGATAGGATGGAGCAAAGTAAAACAACAACAAAGGGACATCCAACTCCAGTAATCAAAAAGAACACTTTGAAAGAAATTGAATTATCTATCTGTTCGTTCCTTTGGGTCCCATTAGAAACAATGGCTGTTAAGTTTCTCTGTGTTCCATTTAGCAGAGGTGAGAAGACTGCAAAACATAAAAAGAAGGAGGAGAGGAGAGTTCCCACAAGTAGTCTAGGTATAAGCCATGATATCCTCAGTTTGAACCAAAGGATGAAGGAGCAACTGCTGTTCACTATCTTGATGAAATAGAAGACACAAAGCCAAGCAGCAATCCAAAATCGGAAGTGTAAGACAGCGACAATTAAGAGGTACATTATTTGGATCCATAAGTTGATGGTGGGATGTGAAAAATAATAAAGAGTCCAAAATGCAACTGTTAAAACTGTAGCACAGATATTGGATATTCCCATACTGAGAAGAAGTTGTCACAGTCAGAAGAAGTTGTCCACTGGAACCCAGCCTCTTGTAATTTGTCCATTCCACCACCATCATAGTCACTATGAAGCTATTGGAGATGAACCCAGCAAGAGCCAGGTCAGCTACACCTATGAGAAGGGCAGCGATCTGTGTAAAAGCCATCTCTTCGGACTGCCTGTTTCTGGCAGACCCAGCTGTGAACCTGCTCACAGCTGTTGAGCTGAGATAGAATGTCCAGGTATATGAACAGTGGGTAACTTGTAAATTCAATGGTAATTATGGTAATGACCTCTTAGATAATCTATGCAAACCAGCAGGGCTGCCATGTAACTAAGCGTGTGATCAGGCAGCAAGTTAAGAACTTGCTTGATTGTACAGTGACCCCCCGCAATTTCACAGTTCAGGTATTGCGGCCCCGCTACATCGTGGGATCGCAGTACCTGCACCATGGGGGGGGCGGGGGGCGGGTCTCTCTCCACCGCCCCCTGCACCTCCAAGAAGCCTCGGGGGTGCATGGCAGGTGGTGGGGGGCAATAGGGTCGCTCTCCGTCGTCCTCCCCAGTGCCTCCGAAGGGCATCGGAGCCGCTTGGGAGTACTACACGGAGCGAACGCATCTCTCTCCGTTGCCCCCCCGGGTGGCTCTGAACGGCCTCGGAGCCGCTCAGGAGGGCTTCCCGGAGCAAACGCGTCACTCTGCGCTGCCCCACACGCTCCTCTGAGAAGCCTCGGGGGCGCATGGGAGAGCAGCGGGGGCGATCGAGTCACTCTCCGTTGCCCCCTGGGCGCCTCCGAAGGGCCTCTGAGCCGCTCGGGAGGGCTGTGCGGAGCGAACGTGTCGCTCTCCATCTCCTCCCCGGGTGCCTCTGAAAGGGCTCGGAGCCGCTCAGGAGGGCTGCGCGGAGCAAAGGTGTCACTCTCCGTCTCCTCCCCGGGCGCCTCCGAAAGGCCTCGGAGGTGCTCAGGAGGGCTGCAGGGAGCAAACACGTTGCTCTCCGTCGCCCCCCCGGGCGCCCACGAAGGGCCTCAGAGCCGCTCGGGAGGGCTGTGTGGAGCGAACGAGTCGCTCTCTGTTGCCTCCCTGTGTGCCTCCGAAGGACCGCAGTGCTGTTTGGGAGGGCTTCGCAGAGCGAACGTGTTGCTCCGCACTGCCCACACGCTCTTCCAAGAAGCCTCAGGGGTGCATGGGAGGGCAGCGGGGGGCGATCGGGTCACTCTCCGTCGCCCCCCCTGGGCACCTCTGAAGGGCCTCGGAGCCACTCGGGAGGACTGCGCGGAGCGAACGCGTCGCTCTGCACTGGCCCCCACGCTCCTCCGAGGCTTTTGGGACTGGCACGCGATTGCCCCCCCGCCCCAGGCCCCCCCACCCATTTCCGCATATTGCGGATTTTCATGGATCGCGGGTGGGGTGGGTCCCTAACACCCACAATCGGTGGGGGATTACTGTAGAGGAAAGGGTTGCAAGCCTGGAACCCTTTAACATGTCGCTTTCTTTCACTTGTAATCACTCCAGGCCAGGTCCAGAAAAAAGCCAGCCCTTTTGCTGGACCATAAAGGTTTAGATTGAACACAGAACAAGGTTGGGTTGGTCCTCAGTCCCCCATACGTTGTCCTGTTGCTGGAAAATTGAAAGAACAAGACTATGCCCAAGGCACTCCAGAAAGTAAGTGTGTTGATCACTGTCTACTTGCACCTTAACTTTCTGGCTGTTTCTGTCTAGAGCAAGGACATTGTTAGTGGTGACACTGGAGGCTCTGCTTAATGAATTTCTATCAATAAATAATGGTATTCTGTTTTGAAAGGAGTTTGGAGAATCCTTAGCTAATGAAGAACAGAACAATTTCTAGATCATCAGAGGAACAAATTCCGTGCATGCATTGCCAAGGCAGCTCACTGTCCCTACCTAATAAACTGTTCCTGTGTGCGCCTGAATGAGTGAACAAGGTCCCAGAAGTTTCATATGACTTCCTTCTGGTCCTGACTTAAGACAGCTTCAGCTCTGTAGTAGCCTGCAATATTTTCTCAGTGAATAACAATTAAATCTTTCATTCTTTCAAAGGTGTTGGGCATTAAGGAAGTGTTTGCTTCCAGGAACAAAGGCGTTTTGAAAACATGTGGTCTTGGAGGTGTTTGTTGGGCTGGCAGTCTTCTTTTTCCCATTGGTGGCAGAAGGACATATATCACCCACATGGAACCATCAAGTGGGAAAGAGTGTGATTCCAGCCCCTAAGTTGTCAAGGTTGGACATTGAGGCAGACAGACTATCAGAGATAAAGGATTGACCCCAGGAACAAGCGCATCAGACTGACAGAGTTTAGCAATTTATTCTGCCAGTGGTAGCTAGGATTTTAAGGAGACGAAATCCAGGTGAAGCAGCCAGAGTTTCTTAAAAACAGCTATATTTCATTTCATTCTTTATTATGCGGTCATAGACCCGATTATATATACAGGCATCAAAGGAAGGACGTGATTCAACAGGTCCGCTGGTTGTTGCCGGGGGAACAAACTGCAAAAAAGAACAATGGCGGCAGCCATGGGTAAGGGCGGGGGGGCAGCGACAGATGCAGCTGCTGGATCTGACCCAATTAAGCGGGCATAATTAGGGCATGGGACTTGGATCAACCCGGGCCATTGGGGAAAGATGACATGATCCCAGGGGGCGGGTCAGCACTGCATTTAAAGGAGCAGCGGGAGCCAGAATCTCCATTTCACAACCAGGAGACGGAGCAATCCAGTCCACCCATCCTTTGTATATAATGACAATGTTCTGAGATAGTAATTGTGTGTATTAAATGTCACAACTTTGAGTATTTGGCGGTTTTACAGGCATTGGGATGGATCCAAGTGGTTGAAGTAGCAGCATAGAACCTGCACCCAGGATAAACAACTGTACAGGTCTCGTAAAAGTAAAGGCCATGGGTTGAATCATGGAAGGACAGCCGAAGGCCTCTGGAAGGTTCCATTTATATGGGCCAACTTTGGGGTCTACCTCCCTCGGGGGACCTGTCAGTGGAATAATGTGCATGGGGTACCTTTGGAGTGAACACCCCAGGGAAAACTACTACTACACACCTGCTGGGGGCACTCCCAAGAAGAGATTGGTAGGGCACACATCATCATCAAGGGGCAGGCGGACTCCTTGATGAATTGGATCCAACCCAATGACTCAGCCAGAGTACTGCGTGTGTGCAACCAATAACGTTGTGGCCAAACCCGTTTTCCAAACAATTCAGTTGTCGTGTCCAGTTATTACTTTGCAATTTGGAGGCTCAGCTATAGGCAACAACAGAGTTTCACCATCACATCACAGAGTAACTTAGGGTAAGTAGAGCATATCAGCATAATATTGTACAAACAGAGAGCATGACAGTATGGGTAGCTCCAAAGACTACTGATTTCTGGTGCATTTTTATACTCATGGCAATCAATCACAAATCTGGTTACATCATGCAATTGCATCTAAATTGCACCAACCTTGTCCATTATATCTTATTCTGCACACCTAGCAGTAAGTATTAAAATCTGTACACCTGTGTCACAGTGACTCAGTATTATATACTGGACCTCATTTTAACAAGTCAATTAAATATACATATGAACATTTGTAGACATATCTATCCTATCCAATACAATATATTTTTCGTCACTATCATATAACATGGACAGTGGAAAAAGGCTTGCCCCCATTTACATATTTGTATTTTACTGCCTGAAAGGATTTGTTTATTAATATTTGCAAAAATTCAAAGTGTGTCCTTGAGATAAAGCATAATGGTAACTATATCCACTTGACATTTTGCATCTCTGTGTTGGCAGCTGTAGGTTAAATCAACTCAGGACTCAACCTTTTCTAACATCCCTGAGAAATCTCATCTTCAAATGTCTTTAGACCCCTGCAACGGGAGTAAGAGCATGGGGCGGTTTGCTTTGTGAGCAAGCGTTCATGACTCTATGCAATAACTGCAGATTTAATGAGCAAAGACATATTTCTCAGGAAACCCTTGCTATTTATTTCACAAAAAGAAACAGGAAAATGCTTCCAGGTTTTCATTCTTTACTGCCTGTACCCCTAAGGATATAAATATCAATTTGTATTGATCAGTTCCACTAAGGTATAAATCAATTTCTGTTTTCAATAAACAACATTCCTTTTTGTCTACACTTTGGCTGCTAGTTTAATTCAGCAATGCTGTTCTTGTTACATGTCACCGAGTTGCCTCTGGCTTCTGGCAACCCTAAGAAAGAATCTCCTCCACAACACCTTACTATTTGCAGCTTTGCTCAGCTCTAGCAGACTCAAGGCTCTGGCTTCCTTTATGCAGACCCTAACCAATTGCCCCTTTGTTCTTCTGTATATACATAGACTCATAAATTTTTTGATTTATTTGATTGAACAACTGATTTATATAGCGCTAACCATCTGGCCTAAAGTCCATTCTGGACAGTTAAGAAAATTAAACACAAATAGAGTACACAAAATAATAAATTACAATAATAGAGTCACATTTGCAAAATGCAATATTTTCCTGTCTATAAAATACTCCCATGTAGAAGACAACTGTTTGCAGACAAGGTATGGGCAGTTTTGCAATTTATTTTATTTATTTATTTTATAGTATTTCTACCCCACTTTTCACCTTGGCAAAGAACCCAAGACAGCTTATGGCAAGGAGGGATAATATGCAGTCCAGTACAATTAAGACATGTTCAAGAACAAGGAATTGAGAGACATCTTGCAGCATTAATAGACAAGATTACATTACATTACAGTTCTGTCCTCAGCTTACGTCTGTGTATAAGATGACCCTCAATTTTTAGTCCAACTATTTTTCACAAAAACAGTCTTATACATGGAAAATATGGTAAATTTGCACAACAGTGAATATAGAAATTAACAAAATTAAGCCAGAAGGTAAACATAGGGAGGAAGGTAAAAGCCTAGAGACTGTATCTTCAACCAAAACGAAGAAGCTCTAGATACTGTATAACTAAAAGAGAATGAACACCTGATTCTGCCCTGACAGCATAGGCAGCAGTATTTTTATCCGTCCCCAAAATTCTTCTAAGGAAATGTGTTTGAACTAATTCCAGCTGGGGAGCCCCAAATTTCAGCTCCATATGACAACATAGGTACAATTTTGGGCCTAAAAACTTTCAGTATCGGTAGGAGCGAACCAGGGTGATTAAAACTAATTAATTTGTGCAAATGATTTACACTTACTTTCGCCTTATGGGCACTTCTTTTAAAATGATTTTGCCATGAGCCAGAAAAAGTAAAAGGGATTTCTAAGTAGGTAAAAGTGTTGACCTGTTCAATGGGCTCTCCCTTGATAAACCAATTATAGTAACACAAAACGTTTACTGAATACCATTACTTTTGGTTCTGTACCATTGATTTGGTTCTGTTGATAACTAACTAAAGAATTGTTAACACAGTAGGTGTTCAATTTTTGCAACAACCTTCTCAGGCCTATCTGTGTATGGGCCAGCAAAACCATGTCGTCAGCATAAAGCAATATGTTTAAAAATTTATCATAAATTTTTAACATATGAGTAGAGGCGTCATGTAAGTAACCAGGGAAATCATTAACGTAAAGATTAAATAGCATAGGCGCTAGAATACAGCCCTGCCTAACGCCCTTGTATGAAGTGATTGAATTGGAAAGAGAGCCATTGGGGCCTACACGGATTTTTAATTGTGTGTTCGAATACAGGGCCTTGATTAAAATAAGGAGCCTAGGATCCATATTATAACTAGCCAGTTTTCCCCACAGTAATTCTCTGTTAATAGAATCAAATGCAGCACTGAGATCAATAAAAGCAGTATATAATTGCTTGCCCTTGGCAATTTGTCTATTGGCAAGGTGGTGAAGAACGAAGCAGTTATCAATCGTAACATAAGAACATAAGAAGAGCCATGCTGGATCAGGCCAAAGGCCCATCTAGTCCAGCTTCCTGTATCTCACAGTAGCCCCACCAGATGCGTCTGGGAGTGCATGAGACTAGATATCTGTCTCCTGATACCACTACCCTGCATCTGGTCCTTGAGGTACCCCGTTTTTAAGCTTGAAGATGATACATCTCCCTCATGGTTTGTAACCCATGAAGGACTTTTCATCCAGGAAACTGTCCAATCCCCTTTTGAAGGCATCCAGGCCAGTTGCCATCACCACATCCTGTGGCAGGGAGTTCCACAGACTAACAATGCGCTGGGTGAAAAAATATTTTGTTTGTTTGTTCTTACTCTCCCAGCTCTCAACTTGAGTGTATGTCCTCTAGTTCTGGTATTTTGTGAGAGGGAGAAGAGCTTCAATCTATCCACTTTACTCATGCCCTGCATTATTTTGTACATCTCAATCATATCCCCCCTCAGGCGCCTTTTTTCCAGACTAAAGAGCCCCAAATGTTTTAGCCTTTCCTCATAAGGGAGGTGCCCCAGCCCAGTAATCATTTTAGTCACTCTCTTCTGCACCTTTTCCAGTTCCACTATGTCTTTTTTGAGATGCGGAGACCAGAATTGTACACAATACTCCAGGTGCGGCTTTACTATCGTTTTGTATAATGGCATTATAATGTTGGCTGTCTTATTTTCAATCCCCTTTTTAATAATCCCTAGCATGGAATTGGCCTTCTTCACTGCTGCCACACATTGGGTAGACACCTTCATGCAGCTGTCCACCAACACACCAAGATCTCTTTCCTGATCCATCATGGATAACTCAGATCCCATGAATTGATAGATAAAGTTTTGATTTTTTTGCCCCAATATGCATTACTTTACATTTGGCTATATTGAAATGCATTTGCCATTTGGCAGCCCATTCCCCCAGTTTGGAGGGATCCTTCTGGAGCTCTTCACAATCTTCTCTGGTTTTTACCGCACGGAAAAGTTTCGTGTCATCTGCAAACTTTGCCACCTCACTGCTTATCCCTGTCTCCAGGTCATTTATGAATAGACTGAAAAGCACCAGTCCCAGGACAGAGCCGTGGGGCACACCGCTTTTCACCTCTCTCCATTGTGAAAATTTCCCATTGACACCTACTCTTTGTTTCCTGGATCTCAACCAGTTCTCAGTCCATAAGAGGACCTGCCCTCTTATCCCCTGGCTGTGCAATTTTCTCAGCAGCCTTTGGTGGGGGACTGTGTGAAAAGCCTTCTGAAAATCCAGAAAGACGATATCCACTGGTTCACCCAAATCCACATGCCTGTTGACATTTTCAAAGAATTCTAAAATGTTTGTCAGGCAAGACTTACCCTTACAGAAGCCATGCTGGTTTTCTCTCAGCAAGGTTTGTTCTTCTATGTGTTTTAAGATTTTTCTCTTGGATGAGGCTTTCCACCATTTTCCCTGGGACAGACGTAAGGCTAACAGGCCTGTAGTTTCCAGGGTCCCCCCTCCTTCCTTTTTTAAAAATTGGTGTGACATTTGCTATCCTCCAGTCCTCTGACACTGTGGCCATTTTAAGAGACAGGTTGCATATTACCGTTAAGAGATCCACAATTTCATTTCTCAGTTCCCTAATAACCCTTGGATGGATGCCATCTTGGTCTGGTGACTTGTTGATCTTTAATTTATCAATTAGTCCTAAAACATCCTCTCTTTTAACCTGTATTTGATTTAATTCTTTAGTCAAGAGGGGCCCTTCAGGCAGCGGAATCTGCCCAAGGTCTTCTGTCGTGAAGAGAGATACAAAGAACTCATTTAGTTTATCTGCAATTTCCAAGTTCTCCTTTACCTCCCCTTGTCCCCCCCCCCCCACGATCCATTTTTTAATTCTTTATAGCCTATACCCCTAAGGATATATATATATATCAATTTTGTATTGATCAGTTCCACTAAGGTATAAATCAATTTCTGTTTTCAATAAACAGCTTTTCTTTTTGTCTACACTTTGGATGCTAGTTTAATTCAGCAATGCTGTTCTTGTTACATGTCACCGAGTTGCCTCTGGCTTCTGGCAACCGTAAGAAAGAATCTCCTCCACAACACCTTACTATTTGCAGCTTTGCTCAGCTCTAGCAGACTCAAGGCTCTGGCTTCCTTTATGCAGACCCTAACCAATTGCCCCTTTGTTCTTCTGTATGTACATAGACTCATAATTTTATTTATTTATTTGATTGAACAACTGATTTATATACCGCTAACCATCTGGCCTGAAGTTCATTCTAGACAGTTAAGAAAATTAAACACAAATAACAGAGTATACAAAATAATAAATTAACACAATAGAGCCACATTAGCAAAATGCAGTATTTTCATGTCTATAAAATACTCCCATGTAGAAGACAACTGTTTGCAGAGACAAGGTATGGGCAGTTTCTCAAATTATTTTATTTATTCATTTTAGAGTATTTTTACCCCACCTTTCACCTTAGAAAAGCTTACAGTAATGAGGGATAATATACAGTCCAGTACAATTAAGACATGTTCAAGAACAAGGAATTGAGGGACATCATACTGCATTAATAGACATTAGAGATGGGCACGAAACAAAAAAATGGCATTTCGGTTTTTGTTTGTTGTTGAGAGGTCTGTTTCGGTTCGTTTCCGTTTGTCGGGAATTTTTGGAAAAGTTTTGTTACCGTTTTTCGTTTTTTCGTTTGTCATTTCTACCTGCTTTTTGCGTGATTTTTAAAGCATTTCCATGCGCAGGCATCCCCCAACACCCCAGACCAGAGGGAAAACACTAAAAAAAGTGGATGCTGGCAGAGACACAGTATAGAGTAGGTACGCAGGGAGGCTGCAAAGGCAGCGGCGGGCGTTGCCCAGGGTGCAAGGCAGCCGCAGAGTGACTGCACTGTGGGACAAGGGAGGGTACTCACCGAGAGGTACGCAGCATGCACACACACAGGGAGGCTGCAGGACTGAAGCTAGAGTCGCAGAGACAGTAATCCCACCCTAACTCCCACCAGAGACTGCAAGGAGGATGGGGGCTTCCAGCGCTTTTTATGCCCTCTGTGGCTGCCAGACCTGCCTGCCCAGTCTGCAACCTGGGCATGCTCTTGGTTGAACATGATCCCATCACATGGCTTGCCTCCAATTTGTGGCTGGTGGCGACATCCATGTTAAAGGGAAAAGAAAAATACATCGCAATGGGAGAAGACAAAAACAAACGTTTCAAGGACCCCAACCCCCTGGTAGGTAATAATTTCAAATAATTATCACATTATCGCTGCATTTTTACGGATGTCCAGGGCATTTTTTAACATTTAAAACAGTTCATTTCATTGCGCGTCGCCATTAATGGAAATGAAACGTAACGACCACAATTTTCGTGGTTCTGTTTGTTTTGTTGCATTTTCATCACAATTTTCATTTGTCGTTTCGTTACGTAATGGAACGACTAACAAATAACAGAAACGAAAACATGTTCGTTCCGTGCCCATCTCTAATAGACATTATTTTACATTACATTACAGTTCTCTCTTCGGCTTACGTCTGTGTATAAGATGACCCTCAATTTTTAGTCCAACTATTTTTGACAAAAACACAGTCTTATACATGGAAAATATGGTAAATTTGCACAAAAGTGAATATAGAAATTAACAAAATCAAGCCAGAAGGTTAACATAAGGAGGAAGATAAAAGCAGAGACAGAGGTAAAAGGTTATCCAGCATCTTGATCATTATCAGCAGTACTCAGGAAAGGCCATTCTGTACATAGAGGTTTTTAATTGACGTTTCAAAGCCTGCAGAGAGGAGGCCAGGCAGAGTTCTGAGGGCAACTCATTCCACAAATATAGTACCCCACCACCAAATAGCCCCAATTCCTTGAAGGTGTTTTCTGGGCATCCTTTGGGGTCGGTGTCCTGAGATGCCCAGCCTTGAAAGAAGAAGTGTTCCTGACAGTTCTTTGTAGTAGGAGTCATTCTGACAGATAACGTAATCAATGTGGAAGCAGCCTTGCAGCTTCCGCGTCAAACTCAAAGGCAGCCCCATGTAGGGAGTACTACAGTAGTCTAATATTGAGATTACAAGTGCATGAACCAACGTGCTGAGGGCCCCTACAGCACGATAGATGTGCCGCTGTGCAATCTGCCACAGTTAGTAATGTGTGGAGCAAACCACCAATGCCCTCTGGGATTCCATGGTGATCATGGGATCCAATAGGATGCCCAGACTTATTTTGGGTTTGAACTTTCCTTCACAAGAACACATGCAGCTCATTTCCTCCTGCACACAATTTTGTTCGATAAAATCAAGCACACAACGGCAAACTGTCTATCGCCGCTATCCAACCTGGGGGAATATCCGGATATTGTGAAAGTCCGGCTTTTCTTCTTTCTTGGTCACATGACTGAAGATGTGGGATCTCCGTTCACGCGTACAAGGATTTTTTTTTTTAAAGTGCTAACCAGTCCCACGACCAGCAGGTGGCACTTTTCATCCAGTTTGGTCCTCCTCTGTCCATATTCAGATCTGTGTTCTCTGAAGTATCTGAGTAGCTGCATGCCTCAGTTTGGGGTTGGCCAGCACCAGGATGACTGCTTGGACAGGAGAGTAAAAGAAGATCACTGGTCCTGATGAAGCATATTTTATTTCTTGTTTCCCAAGTCCTGAATTAGGCAAGATCTGTGCCAGAAGCCATGAAATGTATAGAAAGAGGAGGGAGATCATTGTTCCAATTGCCTTCATATGAGCTTTTGTCTGGAAGCTTTGGAAACTGGATTCTCCGCTTGTCATATGATGGACGTGCCTCCAGAGTGAAGCAATGGATAGGATGGAGCAAAGTAAAGCAACAGCAAAGGGACAACCACACCCAGTAATCATAAAGAACAGTTTGTAAGATCTGAAGACATCTATCTCTTCCTGCCCTTGGGTCCCATTAGTAACAATGCCTGTTCTGTTACTCTGTGTAGCATACACAAAAGTTGGGAAGACTGCAAAACATGAAAGGGAGATGAGTAGAGTACTTACAAGAAGCCTAGGTATAAGCCATGATATCCTCTGCTTGCACCAAAGGATGAAGGAGCAGGTGCTGTTCACTATCTTGATACAATAGAAGACACACAGCCAAGCAGCAAGCCAAAATCGGAAGAATATAAAACAGCTACTGAAAGGGAAAATTATTTGGAACCACAAATTGTTTTCAGGTTTTAGTACATTAAACACAATAATCCAAGTTAGAGTCACAAAAGCGCTGCTAAAAATATTGGATAGACCAACACTCAGAAGAAGTTGTTCACTAGGACCCAACCTTTTGTGTTTTGTCCATTCCATCACCATCATTGTGATCATGAAGCCATTGGAGATGAGCCCAGCAAGGAACAAGTCAGTTACACCTATAAGAAAGGTAACCACCCATGGAAAAGACATCTCTCTGCACTGCCTGTTTCCGGCAGACTCAGCTGTAAGGGCAAACTTGCAAACAGTTGGTGAGCTGAAACGGCAAGTCCTGGCATCTGATCTGTAGACTATTTTTCAATGTAATAGTGTTGGGGATCTTTGTTGTATCATTTGTTGCAGATGATTTTTAGTTGCTCTAATGAGAGACACCTCTTGTGTTACAATATGAAAAGAACTATTTATTTAACTAGAAGGGAAGGGTACACGGGAGATTTCTATCTATAATTATCTAATAACCATCTTGCTAAGCCAGGAACATGCTTCTCTTCTCTCTCTAAGAATACAAGGCACACACTAACTAGACTTCTACCAGAACATTCCAAGTGGTGTCATCTCAACAACCAATCAGCTTCGCTCTTCACATTAAATCCAGCCCCTAATTCACATTACATTCACATTAACCCTGTAATGGCTGAAATGTAAATCTTGCCAAATATTCCCACACCACTTCTCAAGATTTATCATGTAAGCCATTACAGACAAACACACATATCAATAAATTTTACTTATCAGACATATTCAACATTTCCTGAAGATGTTCAAATCTTGTTCCTGTTAATGGCTTTGTTAAAATATCAGCTACCATGTCTTCTGTACGGCAATACTTAATTTCAATTAGTCCCTTCTGATACAGGTCCTTTACAAGTTCACACTTAATTCCAATAGACCTACTTTTTGCTGTTGTACTTTCCCCTTTACAAATTGAAATACAAGCTTGTCCATCTTCAAGCATCACTACAGGTACAAGTTCCTTTATCCCAAAGTCCTTTAGTAAACTGAAGATCCATTCTAATTGACTACAAGCACTTGCCGCTGATTCAGCTTCCACAGTTGACTGTGCAATAATACTTTGTTTTGTGGTAGTCCAGTCTATTAGGCCATTTCCATAGAAGAACAGATATCCACTGATTGACCTAAAATTGTTTGACTATTCTGCATAACTAGCATCCCTGTATCCAACTAGCCTTGGGTTTTCAGACAATGAAATTCTTAATTTCAAGCCCATTGTGCCTTTTAGGTACCTAGCCAACCTCTTTACTGCATTCCAGTCATGTTGATTGGGTGAACTTACTTTCCTGCATGGGAATCCAACTGCAGCAGAAATGTCAGGTCTTGTACATTTACTAAGGTATAGAAGTTTTTTAATAGCCTCTCTGTATTCACTAGTCTCTTTAAATGGTTTGCTGTCCATTTCTTTTAAGTATGCAGGTTCAAGTGG
Organism: Phrynocephalus vlangalii; assembly: GCA_037367305.1. Taxonomy (NCBI): domain Eukaryota; kingdom Metazoa; phylum Chordata; class Lepidosauria; order Squamata; family Agamidae; genus Phrynocephalus; species Phrynocephalus vlangalii. The sequence goes on from JAWVWN010002511.1 coordinate 32,330, forward strand.
TATAGCTGATTCTTTGCAGTTTTGCATACCAATTGATTTTAAAAAGTCAATAATTTTCCTTTTCTGGTTTAAAAGAAAAGTTCCACCCTGGAGTCATTCAACCTGCATTCCAAGATAAAGTTCTATGTCTCCCAGTCTTTTGAGTTCTATTTCTCTATTCAGCTCATCAACTATTTCTTTGATATCATCCCTATTGTGACAGGACACAATTAAATCCTCCACATAAACTAGAACATATTGAAATTGTCCATTTTTAAGCTTAGAAAACGGGCATGGTTCAGCCTTTCCCTGTTCAAACCCTTGTTTTAATAACAGCTTTGTAATTTTGGCATACCAGGCCTTGGCCGATTGTCTCAGCCCATACAAGCCTTTGTTAAGTTTAAGAATATAGTCCTCTTTTTCCTCAGTTCTGAATCCATCAGGTTGTTCCATATAAATCTCCCATGAGAGTTCTCCACTGAGAAATGCAGACTTCACATCCAGATGCTCTACAATCATGTTTCTTGTTGCAGCTACACTAAGAAGTGCCTTGAAAGTTGTACTGTTATTGACAGGTGCAAATGTTTCAGAATAATCAGTCCCATATTGCTGTGAAAATCCTTTGGCTACTAACCTTGCTTTGTACAGGTCTATAGTTCCATTGTTCTTGTACTTTATTTTAAAAGTCCATTTCGAGCCAATGGCTCTTTTATCTTTAGGCAATTTTGTAAGAGTCCAAACAACCTTTTCAGATGTAGATAGTATTTCCTGTTCCATAGCTTTGATCCATTTGTCTTTCTCACTGTCAGGTAAATTACGCACATCATTCCAGTCCCTAGGCTCTTTTGCAAATTGTACCATCTCACAAAATCCATATTTCTTTGGAGGCTGACCTTTAGTGCTTCTTACTGAGCATCTGACATTAGGTTGTACATCATTTGATACTTCTACTGTGGTCCCTCTTTCCCCTTCTGTTTCATTAGCTTCTTTAGAAGCTTGTTCAGAAGGTTGGCCTGCCAGATTACTGGTGACCGGTTCAGGTAACCAAGGAATTACATTGTCAGCATCAATTTCAAAACTGCTTTTATCAGACACATTAGAAACACATGGCAGATTCCGCTCATCTACATAGACAACATTTCAAGCCTGTACAGTGTGTGTTTGTGGGTAATACAAGAGGTGTCTCTCATTAGAGCCACCAGGGGATAACCCACAACAAATCCTATTTTACTTCTAGCATCAAGTTTGCCCCCTTTCTCTTTTGGTATATGTGCATAGGCTTTAGATCCAAAGATCTTAAGATGTTTTAGTCCAGGCTTCTTTCCAAACCTAGCCTCAAATGGAGTGATACCTAGAACATAAGAACATAAGAAGAGCCATGCTGGATCAGGCCAAAGGCCCATCTAGTCCAGCTTCCTGTATCTCACAGCGGCCCCACCAGATGTGTTTGGGAGCACATGAGACTAGATATCTGTCTCCTGACTCTCCTGCATCTGGCCCTTGAAGTACCCTGGTTTAAACCCTGGAGGTTACACATCTCCATCATGGTTTGTAACCTGTGATGGACTTTTCCTCCAGGAATCTGTCCAATCCCCTTTTGAAGGCATCCAGGTCAGATGCCATCACCACATTGTGTGGCAGGGAGTTCCATAGACTTACAACGCGCTGGGTGAAAAAAATATTTTCTTTTGTCAGTTCTTACTCTCCCAGCCCTCAATTTGAGTGTATGTCCCCTAGTTCTGGTATTTTGGGAGAGGGAGAAGAGCTTCCCTCTATCCACTTTACTCATACCCTGCATTATTTTGTATGTCTCAATCATATCCCCCCTCAATCGCCTTTTTTCCAGACTGAAGAGGCCCAAATGTTTTGGCCTTTCTTCATAAGGGAGGTGCCCCAGCCCAGTAATCATTTTAGTCGCTCTCTTCTGCACCTTTTCCAGTTCCACTATGTCTTTCTTGAGATGCGGTGACCAGAATTGTACACAATACTCCAGGTGGGGCCTTACTATCGTTTTGTATAATGGCATTATAATGTTGGCTGTTTTATTTTCAATCCCCTTTTTGATAATCCCTAGCATGGAATTGGCCTTCTTCACCGCTGCCACACATTGGGGAGATACCTTCATGGAGCTGTCCACCAACACACCAAGATCTCTTTCCTGATCCGTCACGGATAACTCAGAGCCCATGACTTGATAGATGAAGTTTGGATTTTTTGCCCCAATATGCGTTACTTTACATTTGGTTACGTTAAAACGCATTTGCCATTTCTCAGCCCATTCCCCCAGTTTGGAGAGATCCTTCTGGAGCTCTTCACAATCTTCTCTGGTTTTTACCACACGGAAAAGTTTTGTGTCATCGGCAAACTTGGCCACCTCACTGTTTATCCCTGTCTCCAGGTCATTTATGAACAGATTGAAAAGCACCGGTCCCAGGACAGAGCCCTGGGGCACACCGCTTTTCACTTCTCTCCATTGTGAAAATTTCCCATTGACACCTACTCTTATTTCCGGGATCTCAACCAGTTCTCGATCCATAAGAGGACCTGCCCTCTTATCCCGACTGTGCAATTTTCTCAGCAGCCTTTGGTGAGGGACTGTGTCAAAAGCCTTTTGAAAATCCAGATAGACTATATCAACCGGTTCACCCAAATCCACGTGCCTGTTGACCTTTTCAAAAAATTCTAAGAGGTTTGTCAGACAAGATTTACCCTTACAGAAGCCATGCTGATTTTCTCTCAGCAAGGTTTGTTCTTTTATGTGTTTTAAGATTTTCTCTTGGATGAGGCTTTCCACCATCTTCCCTGGGACAGATGTAAGGCTAACCGGCCTGTAGTTTCCTGGGTCCCCCCTCCTTCCTTTTTAAAAAAATGGTGTGACATCTGCTATCCTCCAGTCCTCCGGCACTGTGGCTTTCTGCTATCCTCCAGTCCTCCGGCACCTGTTACTTTTGAAGCTATCCGATTGTATAAATACACTCTTTGTATTTGCAGCTTCAGCCCATAGAGAATTTGGCAGTCCAGATTGCATTAGCATTGCTCTAACCATTGACTGTACTGTTCTATTCAGTCTCTCGGATGGTGCATTCTGTTGGGGTGAATAACTAACACTGACTTTACGTAAAATTCCTTCAGAGTCCAAAAACCTTATATATTCAGCATTACAATATTCTGTACCTGCATCTGTTTGGAGACTCTGAGGTGCTCTACCAACAATGTTTTTAACTGTAGCAACATAATTCTTAAACTTCTCTAGTGCCTCATATTTACTCTTTAAGATGTATATATATCTGTATTGTGTTTTACTTTCAGTGAAGATTACAAAGAATTTTTTTCCACCACATGAATTGCTCAAAGGTCCCACAAGATCAGAATATACAGTCTCTAAAAACATAACCTCATCAACTTTGGCCTTGCCAGTATAGCTAGGTGCAGTTCTCTTTGCCTTAAGACATATATCACATTTTCCTTAGACTTATTACAATTCACAACAGGAAATTCACATTCTCTCAACAGCTTTTTACACTATGCAAGTATGCATATTTCTATGTGCCATTTTAACATGCCATGCATACAAACAGGATTCATGTTTACATTTGGTTTGACGGGTTTGACAGATTTGCCTTCTCTCAGCATTAACAGGTTTTGAATCATCACTCATGTCCATTAGATAATGAAAACCATCTTTATATACCACTGAATAAGTAATGCCAGGAAGTAACGGGGCTCGTGGCAACTTCGACTGGCACCGGCAGGTTAGTAAAGGCTTCTTTTGTCCTTTTTTCCCTCCCTCCCCTCACGCCGACAGGAGCAGGAAGTGCTGAGGGGTGTGGACGCAGGAACAGAAACAAACCCCCAAGATCTCTGGTCCGAATTTAAGGGACCAACGGATCTTAGGGGTCGTGTGAAAAGGCCCATACTCACTTGAGGTACATTCATGTTTTCTGCTGTTGAAGTAGATGCTTGATTTGCTGTTGGCTCAGCTTGCTGGCTCATTTTCCCTTTTTCTAAACTTGTGGTGTTGAGTTGCTTTTCACTTAGCTTCAGCAAGGCTGTTTCAAGTCTTCCACTTGGCTGTTTCAAATCAGCTCTCTCTGCAGTCCACCTCTCGAGGCAGCTCCAAAAATAAAAATGCACAAGAGTTTCCAATAAAAAATATTTTTGCAGCTTCTGCTTTGCTCAGCAATGCATTGCTATCAGTAGAATGTTCAGTTCTCCCATGGTAACACAATGCAACAAAGGCATGAAACTGAGAATTATTTCAGAAAAAAGCAACTTGTCTTCTTTCAAAAAAATTCAAGCCACTTGCTGCCAGCTAGCCTTTCTGTTTAATCCCTTCCTATTGAGGCCTCTCTTCTTTCATTTCAAAAGCAACTATCTGCAACCATTAAACCATAAAAACCTCTCCTCTGCTACCAATTTGTTGGGGATCTTTGTTGGATTGGTTGTTGCAGATGATTTTTACTTGCTCTAATGAGAGAGACACCTCGACCTGTCAGCGGCTTTTGATACCGTCGACCACGGTATCTTGCTGGAGCGGCTCTCGGAGGTAGGGATTGGGGGCCAGGCCTTGTGCTGGCTCCGGTCCTTCCTCGAGGGCCGTACCCAGCGAGTGAGCTTGGGGGGTGAGTTGTCGACGCCCTGGACACTCTCTTGTGGGGTGCCTCAGGGGTCGTCACTCTCCCCAATGCTCTTTAACATCTATATGAAGCCGCTGGCTGAGATCATCCGGAGTTATGGAGTCTGCTGCCATCAGTACGCTGATGACACGCAGCTCTATCTCTCCTTTTCCACCAGTGCAGTGGAGGCCGTCCGGACCCTTGATCGTTGCCTGGCTGCGGTTCTGGACTGGACCAGGACCCACAGGCTCAGGCTCAACCCTGGCAAGACCGAGGTTATGTTCTTCGGGGGTTCCTCGGAGGGGTACTGTGGCCCTCTTCCCAGTCTGGGTGGGTCCGCCCTCCAGCTGGCGCAAAGAGTGAGAAATCTGGGCGTCGTCCTGGACCCGGATCTGACCCTGGAATCTCAGGTGTCAGCCGTGGTCAGGTCGGCCTTTTACCACCTAAGGCTCATCGCCCAGATTCGCCCGTACCTCGATGAGAGCTCCTTGAGGACTGTGGTACAGGCACTGGTCATCTCGAGGCTAGATTATTGCAACGCTCTCTACATGGGGCTCCCCTTGAGCCTTGTTCGGCGACTGCAACGGGTCCAGAATGCGGCGGCCAGGCTGGTGGTGGGTGCGCGCCGTTATGACCGCGCCACCCCCATCCTGGTCCGCCTGCACTGGTTACCCGTTGCCTCCCGAATAAGGTTCAAGGTGTTGGTTTTGGTTTACAAAACCCTCCATGGCTTGGCCCCTGCTTATTTGGTGGAGCGTCTCTCCCGACGATCAGATCTGGCCCGTCCCACCCGTTCCTCGGTGGCCCTCTCACTGCAGACTGTCACCCCGAGGGAGGCCCGTAAAGTGAGTACTCGCGGCCGGGCCTTCTCGGTAGTGGCACCTACCATCTGGAACAAGCTCCCCTGCGAATTACGGCTGGCTCCCTCGCTGGCGACGTTCAAGAAAAAACTTAAGACCCTCCTTTTTCGGGACGCCTTCGGCGACGCCTAGGGACCCAGGTTTTTTTTTTTTTTTTTTTTTTTTTTTTAACCCGCCAATTGACTCTTGGATTTCACTGTTTTAGCTGTTTATTGATCTTATCTGTTGTATTTTATTGTTGTAAACCGCCCTGAGTCCTCTTGTTGGGAAATAGGGCGGTATATAAATGCGAATAATAAATAAATAAATAATAAATAAACCTCTTGTTCTGCTATATAAAAAAACTATTTATTTAACTTGAAGGGAAGGGTACACTGGAAGTTTTATAACTATAACTATTCTAACAGCCATCTTGCTAAGCCAGGAACATGCTTCTCTTCTTTATCTAAGAATACAAGGCAACTAGACTTCTACCAGAACATTCCAAGTGGTGTGATCTCAGCAACCAATTGGCTTCGCTCTTGACATTAAATCCAGCCCATAATAGTCTACATTCACATTAACCCTGTAATGGCTGAAATGTAAATCTTGCTAAATATTCCAACATATATCTTAACAGATCTTTTTTCTATGAAGTATCTGCATAGTTGCATGCCTCAGTTTGGGGTTGGCCAGTACCAGGATGACTGCTTGGACAGGAGAGTAGAAGATGAGCACAGGTGCGAATCAAACTTGTATTATTTCTCCGTCCACAATTTCTGAATTAGGCAAAATCTGTGCGAGAAGCCATGAAATGTATAGAAAGAGAAGAGAGATCATTGTTCCAATTGCCTTCATATGAACTTTTGTCCGGGAGCTTTGGAAACTGGATTGTCTCCTTGTCATATGGTGGAGATGCCTCCCAAGTGAAGCAATGGATAGGATGGAGCAGAGGAAATCAACAATGAGACAACCAATCGCAGTAATCATAAATAACAGTTTGTAAGAAATTCATTTTTTTTTAAATTAGAGTATTTTTACCCTGCCTTTCTCCTTGGAAAAGGACCCAAGGCAGCTTACAGTAATGAGGAATAATATACACTCCAGTACAATTAACACATGTTCAAGTATTTGAGAACAAGGAATTGAGGGACATCTTACAGCATTAATAGACAACATTACATTAAAGCTACAAGGAGTTTGTGCCTGAGATGAACTATCAAGAAGGAAAGGTAGAAAGTGCCCACAGTTATTTGGAAGGCAGCAACTACCTGCACCTTATATCTGTGAGAATAAAAACTTCAAGGTTTGGCTGAGTTCACGCCTTGGTACTGGGTTGATTTGGAGGAACAGCAGGTGCTTTCACACGACCACTAAAATCAATAGCAAACTATGATCCGGCTCTCACCCCTGAAGCGGTCACGTGGTTGATGTCATGGATCGGATGTTCTCATGGTCACGTTTTGAAAATCTGCAACTATTCGGATCCCACGACTGAGAACTGCAGCAAAGACACCATAATGGGGGCAAGAAGGTTTTGGTGTAGATTTTCTGTCGTGCTTAAGTGGGCATGGTCACACTTTTTTTTAAGTCCACTACTCCTGTGAAAACGATTTTATGCTTCGCATCTGTGAGCACTTTGCAGCAGATTTTAGTGGTGGTGTGAAAGCAGCCAGTTTTAGTTGAGTGAGAGGGAAAGGTTTTACTCTTTTCTTTATCAACATTCTGGAAACATAATTGGTTGTTTTCCTGGAAGAGGGTGAAACTGGAATGTTGGGTATAAAGTGGGGAAAGAAATTAGGTAATTTCTTATAGTTGTTGAAAGGATAGGTGTGATAGTCTGTGCAAGCATTATTGGTGAAAACAAAAATAAAGACAAGAAAGACAAAAACATGGCAACAACGTAACAGTTAGTCTTTAAGGTCCCAGCACATTTTTTTTGTCTTTTACTTTTTACTTTTATTTTTTTGTCAACCCTAATAATTAGTTTAGCTTAGTTCTTTCTTAGGATAATGCTATGCTCAGCCACTGCATGACTTGCAGTTTGCATTTGTTCTGAAAGTGTGTTAGAGCTATGTCATGATACAAGTATTAATTTAGGTCAGATTTGCTTCAACTATCTATTATGAGTTTTGGGGGTACTTTTGGTATGCCTTCCTTGAAGGGTTGGCATAAGGGTCAAAGTGTTTATTCTTGCAGATTTTTAGTAATTCCCCAAAATGACTGCTTAGTCAGACAGAACCCATGTGTGGTAGGAATATTTCTCCCATCCATGAGCGCATTGGGTCCTCCTGAATATTAAAAAATCTATTTGCAGAGTGCTGGAATAAATTTTCAGAGTACCCACAGTCATGTAGAATACTCAGTGCAGCAAAGGTGGACGAAAGAGGTCAGCAAGTAATAAAAAAGGAGATAGTAACCCAAAGTATATCTACTGTAAAGTAGGATGCACACTTATACACCCAGTTGCTATGCATGGCTTAAATAAGGAGAACAAAACAGCTTGTATAAGAAAATATAACCAAGCTTTACTAAAAAATAAGGACAAGAAAAATCAACAATAAATAGCCAAAAGGTACAAAAATACTTAGCTTAGCTTGTGCAAAGAAAGAGGCTTCATGCATGGCTGCATTGTAGTTGAGAAAAACAAAAAAACCCAACATGGATGAGTGATTAGTGTGGGCCTCTCTGACCCAGGGTAATCTTGACACTTGTCTTAATTAATAAAATCTCCCAGAGATTCCAGTGAGCAGCTGGAAGGTAATTTTAACAGCAATAAACAGTAAGAAAGGAGTATTCAGAGTCCATCTGCAGTTCCTTTTGCCAACGTTGATTAGCTTTCACATTTTGAGGGAATCTCCGTTCTCTAATGTCCAGAGTCAATTTGGGGTTTAAGGACTCAAGCTGTGTCTTGGATACATTATTAGATGAGGAATATTAATCTGTGGTGTTTGATTTTCTGGCTGCCCATCTAGGAACTCATCTATGGTATATTTAAGCAAGTAAGCATAGAGCAGTGACGAACCTTCAGCACTCCAGATGTTTTCGACCACAGCTCCCAGAATTCCAAGCCTAGATTGACAGTAACAAAGGACTGTGGGAGTTGTGGTCCAAAACATCTGAAGTGCCGAAGGTTCACCACCACTGGATAGAGAGACCACTCACTGAGTCCTTCTGTCCTAGTAAGTCATCAATCAATAGTTCTTAAACAGACTTTGATGGAGAATACGGCCCCTATCCCACGTGCCTTTAAATGCAGATTAAATTTGTAGATAAACCGTGTCCAAAAATGCCATCCCCATGGCCAACAGGCTTTTTGGAAAAAAAAGAAAAGAAATCCCGGTAATCCCCGCTTAAGCGAGGTTGCCAACACTTAAGCGGAGTGGTAGGGAATTTCTTGCCTCACTTAAAAAATCCACCTTTTAAAGAGGCAGATATCGTGGGACCCCGTAGGTAATCCGGTTTTCTTCTTTTTTTTTCATAGCACCGACCCGCTGTTCTTGGAGCTGATCGGCACTGTTTTTTTTATTCCCCCCCACCCTCCTAGTGACAGGAAGCTATATCTAGTGCTGTTTGTTATAACTTCCCCAAGCCCTAGCGCCAGCCAGCTGGTCCTTTTTTTTAATCCTAGCACCACTTGTTGGCCATGGGGCTGAACTGCACTTTAAAAAAAAACACCTTTGTACGTGGGAACTGCAATCCCACATATTCAGTCACGTGACAGGAGGAAGAGGAAAAGCCAGACATTCAGAAGATCAGGATCTTCCCCAGGTGAAATAGCAGCTAAGAGTTGGATCTTGCTCTTGCTCTTTTTTGCATCCCCGTAAATTTAATCTCAGAATCCCATTTATCTCCGGGAACATTCTAGGCAAATAAATAGGGTGGGAGAGGGACACTTTAGGCAGAGATGGCCAATTATAAAAAAAAAATTAAATCAAGATCAGTGAAGGACCTAAATCCACTCACAGCCATCTGGTTCATTCCCCAAGTCAATCTTTGTGGGGTGATATTCTAATCCAATACAGATTGCAATGGTGTCGATGTTTAGTTAACTTTTACTTAGATGTTATTGAGATTTTACTACATGGGAAGTTACTTCACCTGGGGTGACTGAGAATCTTCACAGACTCTTGGAAGGACCCTCTTTTGTTCATTCTCAACCTGGCTAAGATTGTTCTATTCCCTGAGGAGATTGAATGTATTGTCCAGTATTTGTATCTTTACTGCCTGAAGAGATTTGTTTGTTATTATTTACAAAAATGCAAAGCATTTTCTCTGGTATAGCCTAGTGGTAACTGTATCCTTTTGATGTTTGCATCTGTGTGATTGCAGCTGTAGGTTAAATCAACGCAGGATTGGACTATTTGCTAGATCCCTAAGAAATCACATCTTGAAGTTTCTTTTTGATTCTAGAACCCTCCTAAAAAGGAATATTAGCCTGTCACACAAGGCAGAGAGAAGGTTTTCTATTTTGTGGAAGTGAAATGTGGAGTTTTTTTGTTTTTTGTTTGTTTTTGAGGTGCTGCATACGGCAATTTGCCAGTTTATTATTTATTTTTCTTTTTTATTTGTTTGCATGCAGCAGAGGCAAACAAAATGAAACAAACATATCAATCTGGCAAGATTCATAAAAGGACAAAAAAGAAAAAGAAAAAGGATCTTAGAAGTGAAGACAAAAACAAAACCTCTAGTGGTCACACCCTGTCCACTTGTCCACATACTATACAAAAGGACTAAGGATTTCGCCATGGTCTGGCCATCTGCAAGTTTTCCATGGGTGCTAGCAAGTACTGTACATATATCCTGATACCCTTTTCTTCCCTTACTAATTTGTCTGCTTCTGGGCCCAGTTATATAGCATCTTGCAACTCTCATTTACAAAGTGTTTCGGTTGACCCCACAGTGTCTCCGAGAGCATATCTAGTTCTGCAATGTCCAGCAGCTTTTTCAAGAGTTCATCCTTAGTTGTTATTTCACCCTTCTTCCATTTCTAGGCCCAAACCACCCTGGCTGCCGAATATACAGTAGAATATATTTTATTTTCTTATCAATGATCTCTGATTAAAACAAATAATAATAGAGAGTGTGGGCACCCCTGTCTCATGTCTTGCTTGATTTGGATACCTTCTGTCATTTGGTCCTCTGCTCAGTGTAAACTGCTTTGATTGCTCATAGAAAGGGTCCATCTAACTGTAAAACAATAAACTCCCAGTTCAGATTGTCAAAAGCCTTTTCCTCATCTAGGAAGATCAATGTCATTTGCTTCTCTGGGTGCAACTCATAAAATTCCAAGATATCTATTATTGTTCTTATATTGGATGTTAATTTCCATTTGGCGATAAATCCTGTCTGATCTTTATGTATATTTCTGCAAGAACCTTCCTTAACCTTGTTGCACAGATGTTTACATATATCGAGTAATCAAGATTTAGAAGGGAGATTGGCCTATAATTTTAAAATATTTTTTGCTATCCCTAATTTGTGTAACAATATATATGCTTCTTTCCATGCGTCCAGGAATTTTCCATTTCTTCCATTGTATTCAACTAATTGTTTTAACTGGGGGACTAGAGTCCCTTCTGATCCTTGATAAAATTCCATTGGGAGGCCATCCAGTCCAGGAGCTTTCCTCTTCTTCTGTTTTTTCCATGCCTCCATAATTTCATAAATTGTTATCAGACTATTTAGAACCTCCAATTGTTGGGGACTAAGGCGGTTACTTCACGTCCTTCCTTGTTCCACAGCTAGTTTTGTACCATGACAGTATCGGTCGCAATCATGTGGTTTTGTTCCTGTTTAGTCCCAGTTTCCGTTATCTCAAGATCATGATAACTTGTCTTGTGAAAACTGTTACTTCCCAGTCTTGTTCCGTGACAAATTCTGAATTTGTCTTGCTTTCTTAACACTTTTTAAAAATTTTGTAAATAAAACTTTTCAGATATTTCGATTTACTGGTCTCCCAGGATTGATACGCCAATGCTACAGAATTTTCAGTACTTTATTTAATAAACATTTGCACTTCATGCTGTTTCCCGTAGAGAAACTAATGTCGAATGCCGTTTTGGCTGCTGACCACTAGGTGGACACTGGTTGTTGGGTGACAGTTGTTACCACATGGTCCCTTGTCTCAGAACAGGAACCAGGAACAACCCATGACAAGAGAATACCCCAACCCAGTGACAGGTACAGTATTGTCACACTCTGATCCTGCTACAGGGCTGTGGTCGAGACAAATTTCAGCTGTTGTTCGACGGACGTGAAATAAGATTTTTTTGAACCGGTCCGAAGCGCAACACTTACAGAGACAAAACGGACGTGATGTAACCACCTAAATCTCCAGTTCTCTGTCTTGTCTAAATACTTCCACTGCTCTTCATGCTCAATTTCTTTCTTTTTATGAAGGTTGATATAGTAGTCTTGTATTATTTTTTGAACTTCTTTCTGCTTGTATACTTCCAGGCCTTCAAAGGGAAATGTGGAGTAGTTTTTGAACTCTTTGTAACAAATGCAGATTTAATGAGCAAAGCCATTTTTCACATATTACTATTTTATTATTCTTTTCACACAGACAGAAAGAGCTAAACATGCTTCAAATTTTATTCCCTAATGCAAATACTCTAAGGCTAATACACAGCAATTTTGTCTTGAAGCAGTCAAGTAAGGTATAAACATAGGTTTTCTATAAACAGCTTGTCTTTTTTCTGCATATTAGATGCCATTTTAATTCAGCAATGTTGTTGCTGCTGCTGCTGCGGTTTTGTTTTTAACATGTCACCAAAAACTTCAGGCTTCTGGCAACCCTAAGAATGAGTGTCCTCCACAACACCTTATCATTAGCAGATGTGCTCAGCTCTTGGGGATTCAAGGTTCTGGCTTCGTTTATGCAATCCTTAACAGATTCACCTCTGCATTATATTGATGTAGATAGAGTTGTCATTTTTAAAAAAATTCTGCCCATAATGGCAGGGAAAGGGTTTAAAGCAGTCCTCCAAAATAACTCATGCAACTCAATCCTTGCACCACGTAATTCTGTTTTATAAAATCAACATGCCAGGGCAATGCAAAAGAGAAAGCTTTCAGCCAGTTTAGTCATCTATTGTGCAGATTCAGATCAATGTTCTATGAAGTAACTGAGTAGCTGCATGTTTTAGTCTGGGGTTAGTGAGCACCAGAATGATTGCTTGGAGTGGAGAGTACAAGAAGACCACTGGTTCTGTTGAAATACGTCTTCTTCCTTCTTTCACAATTTCTAAACTATGCAAAATCTGTGCCAGAAGCCATGAAATGTATAGAAAGAGGAGGGAGACCATTGTTCCAATTGCCTTCATATGAGCTTTTGTCTGGAAGCTTTGGAAACTGGATTCTCTGCTTGTCATATGATGGAGGTGCCTCCAGAGCGAAGCAATGGATAGGATGGAGCAAAGTAAAACAACAACAAAGGGACAACCAACTCCAGTAATCAAAAAGAACCCTTTGAAAGAAATTGAATTATCTATCAGGTCCTTCCTTTGGGTCCCATTAGTAACAATGGCTGTTAAGTTTCTCTGTGTTCCATTTATCACAGGTGAGAATACTGCAAAACTTAAAATGAAGAAGGAGAGTAGAGTTCCCACAAGTAGCCTAGGTATAAGCCATGATATCCTCTGTTTGAACCAAAGGATGAAGGAGCAAGTGCTGTTCACTATCTTGATGAAATAGAAGACACACAGCCAAGCAGCAATCCAAAATCGGAAATGTATGACAGAGGAAGCGAAGAGGCCAATTATTTGGATCCATAAGATGTTGGTGGGATGTGAAAAATAATGAAGAGTCAAAAGTGCAACTCCTAAAACTGTAGCACAGATATTGGATATTCCCACAGTCAGAAGAAGTTGTCCACTGGAACCCAACCTCTTGTAATTTGTCCATTCCACCACCATCATAGTCACTATGAAGCTATTGGAGATGAACCCAGCAAGGGTCAGGTCGCCTACACCTATGAGAAGGGCAGTGATCGGTGTAAAAGCCATCTCTTTGGACTGCCTAATTCTGGCAGACCCAGCTGTGAACCTCTCACAGCTCTTGAGTTGAGATAGAATGTCCAGGTATATGAACAGTAGGTAACTTGTCAATTCAATGGGAATTATGGTAATGACCTCTTAGATAATCTATGCAAACCAGCAGGGCTGCCGTGCAACTAAGGGTGTGATCAGGCAGCAAGTTAAGATCTTGCTTGATTGTACGGGAAGGGGTTTCAAGCCTGGAACCCTTTAACACCGGCATGTCCAAACTTCGGCCCTCCTGATGTTTTGGATCACAACTCCCAGTTATTCCAACCCTGTATTTCCAAAGGCAAAGGACTGAGGGAGTTGTGGTCCAAAACATCTGAAGGGCCAAGGTTTTACTTTTACTTGTAATCGCTCCAGGCCAGGTTCAGAAAAAAGCCAGCCCTTTTGCTGGACCATAAAGGTCCAGATTGGACACAGAACAAGGTTGGGTTGGTCCTCAGTCCCCCATACGTTGTCCTGTTGCTGGAAAATTGAATGAACCAGACTGTGCCCAAGGCACTCCAGAAAGTGTGTTGATCACTGTCTACTTGCACCTTAACTTTCTGGCTGTTTCTGTCTAGAGTGAGGACATTGTTAGTGGTGACACTGGAGGCTCTGTTTCATGAATTTCTGTCAATAAATAATGGTATTCTGTTTTGAAAGGAGTTTGGTGAATCCTTCGCTAATGAAGAACAGAACAATTTGTAGATCATCAGAGGAACAAATTCTGTGCATGCATTGCCAAGGCAGCTCGCTGTCGTTGCCTAATCAACTGTTCCTGTGTGGACCGGAGTGAGTGAACAAGGTCCCAGAAGTTTCAAATGACTTCCTGCTCGTCCTGACTTAAGACAACTTCGGCTCTGTAGTTGCCTGCAATATTCTGTCCGTACATAACAATTAAATCTTTCAATCTTTCAAAGGTGTTGGGCATTAGGGAAATGGTTGCTTTCAGGAACAAAGGCGTTTTGAAAACATGCGGTCTTGGAGGTGTTTGTGGGGCTGGCAGTCTTCTTTTTCCATTGAGGGCAGAAGGACATAAATCAGCCACATGGAACCATCAAATGGGAAAGAGTGTGATTCAAGCAAAGCAAGTGCTTTTGTGATGCCCCTGAGTTGTCAAGGTTGGACATTGAGACAGGGAGACTATCAGAAATACGGGCTTGACCCCAGGAACAAGCGCATCAGAGTGACAGAGTTTAGCAATTTATTCTGCCAGTGGTAGCTAAGACTTCAGGGAGAAAAACTCCAGCCGAAGCAACCAGAGTTTCTTAAAAATAGCTATATTACATATATACAGGCATCAAAGGAAGGACTTGATTCAACAGGTCCGTTGGTTGTTGCTGGGGCAGCAAGCTGCAACAAAGAACAATGGCGGTAGCCATGGGTAAGGGGAGGGGGAAACAGCGACAGATGCAGGGGCTAGATCTGAGTCAATAAGCGGGCACAATTAGAACACGGGACTTGGATCAACCCGGGCCATTGGGAAAAGATGACATGATCCCAGGGGCTGGGTCAGCACTGCATTTAAAGGAGCGGCGGGAACCAGAAACTGCCTTTCACAACCAGGCGATGGAGCAACCCAGTCCACCCACCTTTTGTATATAATGGTAGTGTTCTGAGATAGTAATTGTGTATATTAAATGTCACAACTTTGAGTATTTGGCAGGAACAAAGGCGTTTTGAAAACATGTGGTCTTGGAGGTGTTTGTGGGGCTGGCAGTCTTCTTTTTCCCATTGGTGGCAGAAGGACATATAGCACCCACATGGAACCATCAAGTGGGAAAGAGTGTGATTCCAGCCCCTAAGTTGTCAAGGTTGGACATTGAGGCAGACAGACTATCAGAGATAAAGGATTGACCCCAGGAACAAGCGCATCAGACTGACAGAGTTTAGCAATTTATTCTGCCAGTGGTAGCTAGGATTTTAAGGAGACAAAATCCAGGTGAAGCAGCCAGAGTTTCTTAAAAATAGCTATATTTCATTTCATTCTTTATTATGCGGTCATAGACCCGATTATATATACAGGCATCAAAGGAAGAACGTGATTCAACAGGTCCGCTGGTTGTTGCCGGGGGAACAAACTGCAAAAAAGAACAATGGCGGCAGCCATGGGTAAGGGCGGGGGGGGGGGGGAACCAGCGACAGATGCAGCTGCTGGATCTGAGCCAATTAAGCGGGCATAATTAGGCCACGGGACTTGGATCAACCCGGGCCATTGGCGAAAGATGACATGATCCCAGGGGGCGGGTCAGCACTGCATTTAAAGGAGCAGCGGGAGCCAGAATCTCCATTTCACAACCAGGAGACGGAGCAATCCAGTCCACCCATCCTTTGTATATAATGACAATGTTCTGAGATAGAAATTGTGTGTATTAAATGTCACAACTTTGAGTATTTGGCGGTTTTACAGGCATTGGGATGGATCCAAGTGGTTGAAGTAGCAACATAGAACCTGCACCCAGGATAAACAACTATACAGGTCTCATAAAAGTAAAGGCCATGGGTTGAATCATGGAAGAACAGCCGAAGGCATCTGGAAGGTTCCATTTATATGGGCCAACTTTGGGGTCTACCTCCCTCGGGGGACCTGTCAGTGGAATAATGTGCATGGGGTACCTTTGGGGTGGACACCCCAGGGAAACCTACTACTAAAGACCTGCTGGAGGTATTCCCAAGAAGTGATCGGCAGGGAACACATCATCATCAAGGGGCAGGCCTCGATGTATTGGATCCGACCCAATAACTCAGCCAGAGTACTGCTTGTGTGTAACCAATAACGTTGTTGCCAAACTCGTTTTCCAAACAATTCAGTTGTCATTTCCAGTTATTACTTTGCAATTTGGAGGCTCAGCTATAGGCAACAACAGAGTTTCACCATCACATCACAGAGTAAGTACAGTATATCAGCATAACATTGTGCAGACAGAGAGCATGACAGTATGGGTACCTTCTTACCAAAGTTCCAAAGACTACTGATTTCTGGTGCACTTTTGTACTCACGACAATCAATCACAAATCTGGTTACATTATGTTATTGCATTTAAATTGCATCAGCCTTGTCCATTATATCTTTGTCATAATATGTAGAATTGACAAAATGTATGTAATGTATATTTAACAGATTGAACAGAGAATTTGTAAAATGGAGTCAATCAAAAATGCAGTGCCATGACGTTAGCCACAAGTGCAAGGGATTAGAAATCACTAGGAGGTTAAAGTGATTTAGCACAGGTGGAATACTTTAATGACATCATGGTGTGTCAGGATGTGATTGGTTAAAATTATGTCTGATGAGTTCCAAATGTGTATAAAGGAACTGGCTGGTGTAATGTAAATTGGGACTGTTTATGGTGAGAAAACAGCACCCCCACACTCTGTTGTATATTTTGCTTTGTATATATGTTATGCTTGGTGTTAAGCTGCTGTTATGCTTATCTACTGTATATCTACTGTATATATTCAATATAAGAGTTTTATTCTAAGTCATGTTCTTTGTCTCTATGTCTCCAATAACACTTTTTGAAAGTATCTACATTTTATCTACATGCTGCTGCTGCTAAGATCATTTTCTCTGCTATACACATAAACATGTGCATTTGTGTATTTCATAATCCCCCTATAATAGTTTTGACAATCTTATTCTGCACACCAAGCAGTAAGTAGAAAAATCTGTACACCTATATCATAGTAACTCAGTATTATATACAGGACCCCCATTTTAACAAATCAATTAAATATATATATGAACATTTGTAGACATATCTATCCTACCCAATACAACATATTTTCCTCACTATCATTTAACATGGAGATTGGGAAATGGCTTGCCCCCATGTACATATTTGTATTTTACTGCCTGAAAGGATTTGTTTATTAATATTTGCAAAAATGCAAAGTGTATCCTTGATAAAGTATAACGGTAACTATATCCACTTGACATTTTGCATCTCTATGTTGGCAGCTGTAGGTTAAATCAACTTAGGACTCAACCTTTTCTAACATCCCTGAGAAATCTCATCTTCAAATGTCTTTAGACCCCTGCAACGGGAGTAAGAGCATGGGGCGGTTTGCTTTGTCAGCAAGCGTTCTAGACGGTGCGTGCAAACTAAAAAAAAAAAAAAAAAAAAAAAAAAAAAAAAAAAAAAAAAAAAAATTCTGGGTTTAATTGAGTTCCCAAGCCAAGCAACTCCTCAGGAGGTCCTACACTTCCTGACGTGCTTGCAGTTGGAGTAGAGGTGCTTTAGCAGCCCCTACACTGTTAGATTTTGACTAAACAATAAAAGAAGTAAAGAGTCTTACTAGATTAAAAAAAAGTGCAAGTTTACATTTTAGAGACCTTGAATACATTTTATTGTAATCGTTAAAATGGAGTTGGAGGGAGCAGCTGTAGTTACCTGCAGTACTTGTGCCATGTTTGTTATCTTGACAGAGCGTGTGCAGAACTACATCTGCTGCAAGTGCAAGCTGGTAGCGCTATTGGAAGAGAAGGTCCAAACAGCTAGAGGCTCGCATAGTGACCAGCAACATATTAAGGAGCTTGAGCAAATTCCTGGACAGAGCGGAAGAGACTATCCAGGTCCAGGAAGAGACAGGCACACTTCAGAGGGGGAAGTCACTCCCCCCAACTCAGGAGGTGGATGGGGGGAGGAATGTGACTCAGGATAGAAGGGCCCAAAGGCATCGCTCAGAGAGTCTCTCTGCAAATCAATTTGAAGCTCTTTCCCCCACCACCTCAGAGGCACCCATAGGGAAGA
>JAWVWN010002512.1:0-28896 GCA_037367305.1 Phrynocephalus vlangalii
AGCGCTGACTGAGGGGATCTGGATGGAGAAGCACAGAAGAGTGCTGATGGGGGGGGACAGCGCTCCCTGGGGGAGAAAAGACGTTTAAGTCCGATTCCCAGGAGATACTGCAATAAATGGAAAAGTTTTTGAAAAGGAAAAAATGGATTCTGAAAAAATTTTTTGGGGAGCCAAAAACCCCCAATAGATGGGGAAAAAAAAAAAGCAAGGATGGTTGCTCAAAAAATTACCCCCGGGCACAAGGCAATATAGCGAAAAAATTTTTCCCCTTTGGTTTTTTTTTCCCCCGGGGAGAGAAAAAAAACCCCAACCCACGGGCGGGGTGTGTGGTAAAGCAGCTAACAGGCTATGGCCCCCAAGAAAAACAAAAACCCACCCCCAAAAAGGGAAACCCCCTTTTTTTTCAAAACAAGAATGCGGACTATTTGTTGCCTGTGTGAAAACACGGAAAAAGGGGGAATTTTCATGAAAAAAACCACAAAGGTAAATGAAAGAGCTCTTAAAGCAGCTATCAAGTTGCTGAATTTAAATAGCCAAAAAAAAAAATCGCCACTTTGGCAGGTTTTTAAAAACCCCCCCCGCCTGAAAACCTATTGAGGGAATGCTGCCCTTTTAAGCAGCTGGGGGAAAAGCCAAATCCCTCTAAAGACAAAAAAATTTTTCCCAGACGTATTAATGACATTCTCCCAAATTGAAAGTGGGGTTTTGGAAAAGATCCAAATCATGAGAAATTTCATTGAAAACTTGAGAGTCTACTGATTCTTTGGGGGTGTCAACTCGGGCCAATGTGCGTTTTGTTGAGGGTGATGAAAATTAGAGAAAACTTTTTTTTTTAAAAAGGGGCATTTTTCAAAAAAAACAAAGGAGAAAAAAATTTTTTGGTCACAAAAAATCCCCTTGAAAAAAGGGGGACTTAAGTGGGAAAACGCAAAAGGTTTCACCGATGGAGCTGCCCCAAGGTCGGGCCCCCCAAAGCTTTGTAAAAGTGAAGGAAAAAACCGGGGGGGGGTTTTTTTGTTATGCATTGTTTTTTACACCGTGAGGCCCTCGTAGCCAAGACTTTACCAGCAACCTTTTCAGGGGATTTGGGAAAATTTTGTTGTGGCATGGTAAATTTGTAAAGTAAAAAAAAACCCGTGAAAATGCATATTTGCAGCTTTGTGGGGGGGAAAGGGGGACCCGAAGCAAAAACCCCCTTGCTTTTTCTACGGAGGTGGGGGTTGTCGCATAAAAAGGGGTCTTGGTTCGTGGTTTAGCTGGGGGGGAACTTAAATTTTGCTTCAAAAAAAAAGGGGGGGTAGATTACGCAAAGCTGCTTGCAATGAGAGTGGTGTGCAAGGCGGGCCCCCCCCTGGCAGATATATTTAAATTTTTGGAAGAATTGAAAAACAGAATGCAAAGGGCCCAAAATTTTTAAAACCTGCTTACAATTACAGATAAAATAAATGGTTCCGTTAAAAGAAAAAACCTGGCATCAACACGGGAAAGGGGGAAATTTTTAAAATTTTCACACCGAAAAACAATGGCAAGGTGTTCACACTGTTTCACTGTGTGAATAAAAATTTAAAATTTTTTAAAAAACACCCCGGGGAAAAGTTGTCATTTTATTTCTCTTCAGTCCCCACGAATCCCTTGGGGGGTTTGGGGCCCCCCTTTTTAATAGCCAGATCTTTTGGGGAAAGGAAAAGAATTTTAAACGGGGGCGGGGGGGAACAACTGAACGAGACAAAACCGGGGTTTTTCAAGCAAATTTTTTGGGGACCCCCCTTTTTGGCATTTTTTGGGTTTGGGGATACTGCCAAGGAGTTCCCCATCGGGCAAAACAAAGCTTTTTGTTTTTGTTTCCTTTTTTTTCCACTAATATCGTGTGAGATGACTTTTAAAGCATGTTTGGGCATAAAAACTAAATACAGGAGGACTGGACTGTTAAAAAAGAGAAACTGTGTGTTTTTCTTTCGATTCCAGCAGAATATCACTTTGTGTTTAGCCCCAAAAAGGCCCGGGTTTTCGACTGAATAAAGTATTTTTTAAAAATTTTTATATTTTTTTTTTACTTACTATTTCATAAAAAGTAATTATAAAATATTTTTTTTTGGGGTTTTAAATTTTAAACCTATTCAAAAGAATTTTCTTTATATATGTAAAAAATGGACCAATTAAATTTTTTTTTTTATTTTCAAGGTGTGTCCCCCGTGTTTTTTTTTATGAAAAAGTTCCCCTTTTCCCAAAAAAAGGTTAAAAAAAACCCGCTAAAAGGCCAAACAGGCCAAACCCCCTCCCACTCCATGGCCCCAGAGCTCCCCAAAAATCGCACATAATCCCAATATGCTTTTGCCAAATTTTAAAATTAAACAAAAAAGTACACAATTTTTTGAAAAATGCCATGACCAACACATTGTTTGTTTTTCCCCAAGGGGCTTTGGGGGCTGGGTTTTTTTTAATTAAAACACTTTTTTTTTTTTAAAAAAAAAATTTTTCATTTTTTTTTTTATTTCCCCGCCTTTTTGGACACCATGTTGTCTCGGGGGATTTGCAGGCTTTGAAAAAAAAAACTATCCCAAGTGTGGATCACCCCTTTTTTAAAAAAATGGGATGCGCAATTGTTTCTGTGCTTGGCACCGGGGGTTGTCCTTTTTAAAAAATTTTACTTCCCAAAAATTTAAAATTTTAAAACCCTTTAACCCCTGTATCCACAGATTCATTATCCTTTTTCAATGACCCTATTGAAAAAAAAAGGAGTAAATACAGTATAGCTAAAATGGAGAACTTTAAAAACTTTTGTTATTGCGTTAAAAAATGATCACGCTTTACGGGGGGACTCCCAAAAGGGGGGTGAAAATGGGAGAAAAACATCTTTTTTCCCACCCTTTCCCCTTTTCCCGTTCAGGGAAAACAGGAAGTAAGAAGGGAATGGGACAGATTAGTGCTAAACCCCCTACGGGGGGGTTTTATATTCACCCCCCCAGGGGCAGCACAGAGGAAAAATTCCTTTTTTAAAGATGTTATACAGAAAATTTGTTTTGGGAGCCCCCCGGGGGGATTTGGTATATTTTGTACTTTTTAAAAACTTTTGGGGCACTTTGAAGGGGGGGGTTTCCCCCCTATCCAGAGTTTCGTATTCACCGGGGGTGGGCAGGGGGGCAACCAATCTCCTCAGTACAAGGGGGATACTGTAACACCAGAAAGCCTTGCTTTGTCTTTGACAGACTAAACACAGTTCCCATTGGGGGGTTTTGATTGTGAAGTCCCATGGCTTTTTAGAAAGGGGGGGGTTTTTTAAGGACTCCGCAGCCAGACACCAGAGACCAACCCCTTTACCAAAACCCACAAACATTTGTCTTTCACTTAAGAATAGAGAATGTTTTCTATGGTATAATAACAAGTTGAGCCTCTGCTATAGTATTTTTTTGGGAAAGCCTGGGGGCCATTCCATTCACCCCCTAAGGGGAGGGCCTGTCTTCCCGATTAGCGCTGGGAGTCAAGGGTGATTTCCCCATCGCCTCCATTTCTTCGCTTTGCAGTGGGCCAACCCTTTTTTCCCCCTTTCAACCTTCTTGTGCAACAGTGGGCCATCTTTTTTCTTTTTTCCAAGGCTGGGACCCGGGAGGTCTGCTGAAGCAGGGTTCGTTTTCAGGGCCCCGGAAACAGGGAAGGGGCTCTCCTCAACATTGACTCCCCTCGTTTCCCCCCCTTCCCCCATGGGCCCCCTTTTAGCTGCTCTGCCTCCCCTGTCCCAAATCCCTGCCCTCCCCTTTTTATTTTCCCCCCAGCTCATAGGAAACCTTTTGGGCCCCCCCCCCCCTCCAAAGAAAACCTCCCCTTCCATTGCAGGCGGGTTCTCTTCCAAAAAACCTCCTCCCGTTTAAATGACTTCCGCCAAAGGAAGGCCCCCCTCGTGAGGAGGACAACTAGTTTGGGTTTTACCCTTTTTTGGGGGGGAATCACTGGGAAAAACCAAAATAGGGGGGGGTGCGTAGCAGGGGGCTGGGGGCCACCCCCCCCTTGATCAGTCAAAGGGGTTTTAAAAAAGACATTGCACTTGCAGATAGTTACCCCCTCTTTTGGGCCACCAAGTTTTTTTTGGGTCATTTAACCCAAAAGGACTCCAAGGTTCGGGGGCAATTGTTTGGGAGGTTTTTAAACCTGGCTGTCCCCCCCCGGGGGCTTTTTTTTGTGACTGAGTGTGGATGTGAACCCCATCAGAAAGGGCTAAAACTTTTTTAGTCCCCAAAAAAGGTTTTTAGAATGGGGTCGGTTTTTTAGCCAGTCTGGTAAATTTGGGGGGGAAAAAATGGGGTGTTTTCACTACCCACTCAAACCCTTTTTTACAGCCCCCAAAAAAACCACTGGCCATTAAAAAATTTGGCCCCAAATCAGGGGGTTTGTTCTTCTTCCTGTGTCCCACCCCCCCCCCACTCCTAGCGCTGTCTGCTAGGGGAGGGAAAAAAAAAGGGAAAAAAAAAAATGCGGTCACCTCCTTTTCTCCCCTCTTGCCTGTTTTTCCCCCGAGCATTCAGTCTTTTTGTATCTCAAAAGGGGGGGGGGGGGCAAAAAAACAACAAACAAAAGGAGGGGGGCCCCCGGGGACTCACAAACTAAGAGGGGGAGACTTAAAAAAAATTTTTTTTGATTGTCGTTAGTGGGGCCCCGGGGCCGTTTGGGGTCGTTTCTTTTTTTTTGCGAAAATTTGCAAAAATTTTTCGGTTCGTTTTTTTTTTTTTTCGTTAGTTTTTTGGTTTTGGGGGGGGTAGGGGGTCCTGGGGGAGTTTCCAGGGTACCAGAGCCCTTTTTACGGACGGGGAGATTTTTTACCCGCGGGGTGTCTACTACTTGCATGTAGTGCAATGAAGTAGACTGGTTAGGGTTAAGAGGGTTAGCGCAACGGCGGGGGGGGTTTTGGGTATTTTACGGGTGAGGTTAGGGGGTATTGGGGTCATTGGGTCCTCCCCGACCCACTTAGAAGGCAGGGGTACTGGCGTATGGGTTTAGGCTTAGGGTTGGGGTTTTTTTCTACGATTGTGGGCGTTTTTCCCCCTTTTGGGGACACCCCCGGCCTGTTGGCAAAAACCCCCGGGCCAAAGGGGGATTTTGGGAAAATTTTTTTTGGGACTCCCATGGGGGGCCCATCATTTTTCAAAAGGGAGGTGTAAAAAAATAAAATTAAAAAAAAAAAAAATAAAAAACAAAGGGGAAATTTTTTTTTTCAAGAAAAAACCCCGCGCTACGAAAAATTCAAGCATTTTAAAAAAAGCCAATTTTGCAAACTTTTGTGGGCTTTGGTTGGGGGTTTTTTTGGGGAACAATTTCAAAAAAAAAAATTTCGGGGCCATTTTGGGTTCCCCCCCCCCCCCGCATGGCAAATGGAGGGCCCTCCCACCTGGGACTTTACAAAACCGGCCAAACGATTGGTAAAGGGTCCAAAACTTTGCTGGTCCACCCCATGGGCGGGCCCCTTTGCGAAAGGGGAAAAGGGAAAAAGATAAAATAAAAAAAAAAAAATAAAAAAAAAGGGGACTTTTTTTTTCAAAAAAAACCCTGCGACTGTAAAAAATTTAAACATTTAAAAAAAACCAAATTTTTGCAACTTTTTGGGGCTTTTTTGGGGGGTTTTGGGGAACAATTTCAAAAAAAATATTTTTTGGTTCGCCCCTTTTGGGTCCCCCCCCCCGAATTTGGGAAAAAGGGGGGCCCCCCCCCGCCCGGTACATCACAAAACCTTGGGCCCTGCATTGGGAAAAAACTCCAAAACTTTTCATGGTCCACCCCCCATGGGGGAGCCCAAACCTTTTGGGAAAGCGCAGGGTAAAAAAATAAAAAAAAAAAAAAAATAAAATAAAAACAACCCGGGGCTTTTTTTTCAAAAAAAACCCCTTTCTGCCCACTGTAAAAATTCAAGCATTTAAAATAGCCCAAATTTTTGCATCTTTCTGTGGGGTTTTGGTGGGGTTTTGGGCAACAATTTCAAAAAAAAATTGCGGGTCGCCATTTTTGGGTCCCCCCCCCCACGAAAAAGGGAAATTTGGGTGGGGCCCCCCCACCTGGTAAAAGTCAGCAAAAACCTGGCCTCTTGGTGGAATGGCTCCAAAACTTTGGGATGGTCCACTCCCATGGGCGAGCCCATCATTTTCGAAAAGCGCAGGTTTTAAAAAAAAAAATAAAAAAAAAAAAAAATAAAAACAACGGAGACTTTTTTTTGGGAAAAAAACCCCACTGCTGCTACTGTAAAAATTCAAGCATTTAAAATAGCAAATTTTTTCCGCATTTTTTCTGGGGTGCTTTGGTGGGGTTTTTTTGGGCAATGTTTTTCAAAAAATATATTGCGCCCGCCATTTTGGATCCCCCGCACTGCATGCAAAGGGATGCGCCCTCCCACCCTTTGGGGACCAGCAGCGCAGCAGTACAAAAAGCCAAGGGAGGGGGGGGGAAAAACCCCCCCCCCCAAATAAAACACACCCTTCTGGCCTGGGGGGTTTGCCCTCAGAAATTTTTCGCCTATTTTTAGGGCCGGGAATCGGGTTTTTTTTAATTTTTAAAAACTTTTTTCTGTGCCGTTGGCATTGCGCGATGCAAGTAACAAGCCGACAAATCAGCCCCAAATTTTGTTCTTTCCCCCGTTCGAGCTCGAAGTCGGGGGGGCAGTGTTTCCCCCTTAAAACCCTTTCCGTAATTTAACCGAAACGTTTTAAAGGAAAACGGAAACGGGAATCCCGCAAAACCCGTGCCCATCTCTACTCCCTCCCTTTTACACCCCAAACAGGAATTTTTCACCTTTTGGAAAAGGGGGGTACTTGAAAATTTGGGGGGGGGACGCGCTTAGGTGGGCGGGGCCACTTAATTTTTTGAAAAACTCCGAGTGGGGGGGAAAAAATTTTTTAAAGCTCCGGATCGGGGAAAGCCATTTGCCGGGATTTTAGGGGTCGTTGAAAAGGCCCAGAAAAAGGGGTGTCACCCACCTCTTTGGAAATAGATTAAAAACACAGCATCAAAAACTTAGCCAACACGAGACCCAGACCCCTTTTTTCCCCAAGAGATTTTTTCATAAGGGGAGGCCAGCACAAAGAGTGTCCTTTTTTTCATGCCGGCCAAGTACAAAAGTGTAGTTAGGGGGTTTTATATAGAAATTTTTGGGGGAAAAAATATCATCCCCATGCGATGGAGAATATTTTGAGCATGAAGCCCAAAAACCAGGTACTCCTCCCACGAAATATATTGCTACTCCCCCTTTTCCCTTACTGTCCTCTTTAAACCAATGAATGCTGTTTGTCTTTTTTTTAATCACCCGCCCCTTCTATGTGTCTGTGGTGTTTTTTTGGAAAAAAAAAAAATCCCCCCCAAAAATTGGCCACATGCACGCTGAAAAATTTTCCCAAAGTAAAGAAAGACGGGTTTTTTTTGAGTTACATCTTCCTTCTTGTAGCTATAACAAGGATTGAAAATTTTTTCCCCGTTGAATGCTAGCCCCTGCTAGTAACTAATTCTTTTCCCCCTTTTGGGGGGGGAAAACCCGGGGGGGTGGTTGGGGGGCGGGGGGGGGGGGGGGGAGGGCACAGCCTTCATCTGCCTGGCCCAAATTTTCACAAACCTCTCATTTTTGGGCCATGGATTTAAGCCTAAAGTGAGGGTCCCCTGGGGGAGCAATTTTGGGGAAAAAAAAGGCTGATGACCCAAGGCGGCAAAAAGCCCCATTGACTGGGAATAGATTTCATTTACTTTTTTTTAGACATTTGGGGAAAAAACCCCGGCCTCTGTAATCAACAAGCCCCAAAAAGGTTTCATTGGGGCCCCCCTACTTAATAAAATTTGGGGTTTTTAAAAACTCAGTGATTTTCAAATCTCATTTATTTTTTCCCTTTGCAAGATCCTAGCGAGCATACTCCCTTTCCAGAGGAGATGATCCGGACTTCAAACACCCCATATCCCTTTAGCAAAAATTTTGCAACTTTTTTTAAAATTTCTATTTCTCAACAAAACCTAGCCTCCAATTGATAGGGGCGGCAAGCGGTGGAAATTTTTCCCACTTCCCCCGTATTCCCGCTCGAACACCCCAAAAAAAATATTTATAACGACCTGCCCATTTTGCAAGCTGGAATACCTGGCTGGGGATTTCATTACTATTTGCTTCCTGGGGAAAGAGCCAGCCTCTGTAGCCTTAGCAAACTGCACAGTCCCAGGGGGCCCCGCCCCCACCCCCACTCAAAAAAAAAAAAAGAGGAGAGAGAGAGAGAAGAGAGAGAGAGATATGAGAGAGAATGGTAAATTACATCTGAACACTCAACACTAAAAAGCACCCCATCCAGAGGTTGGAATTGGTTTTTTGGCATATAAATCTCATTTGAAGTGGGGTTTTTTTTTGTAACATATCTGGCGGATCCAGCAAAGGGATGTTTTTCATGATTGCATATTTGGCATGACCCTCAGAATGTCGCATCACTGAACTTTTTTCGGTGGCAGGGAGTATCAATCAGAACACACCCTGCCATTTCCGACTGGTCATAGTTAATATGCCATCCTCTAGCTATTCTCTCTCTCTCTTTTTCCTCAGCTGATTTTTCTCTGTAATAATAAAAACGAAGTTTAACAAGGGAAAACACCAAGACAAAGTGTTCTGCTATATACTCTCGGCCCATAACACTGCTTCAAGTAGTCTCTGGGCGAGTTTAGGGTTTAATTACATATGCAGGCCTACACATTGACCCCACCCCCACAAGCTTGGTACTCATTTTACCAACCATCTGAAGATGGAAGGCTGAGTCAACCATAGCACCGCAACCATGGTAGCGAACCCCAGGTCCGTGAGCACAGTTTTATCTGTGTATAGTCATTTAACCACTGTGCCACAAGGCTTCCAAGTTTCCCCTGTAACTTCAGTCAACTACATTTCACACCAAGGTCAAGTGGAGTACAGAAAAGACTGTCAGTGGCAAGAATGGCGGAGGTGGCTTGATGCCTTTTTTGGTTGTCCCTTTAACAAAAATCTATTGTAGAAAATTTTTTAGACCCTCCTTCCTCCAAAGCAGAGTACTAGGAGGTACAGCCTCAAATACTACTACTGGATTGGTTAGATTCCAATGAAAGTTTTTAACACCCAGCAAAGTGCTTCCATTGTGGGCAATGTAAAATGTGCAAACCCAATTATTACTTTATTTTATTGTATTTTTGCATTTCTAGATTTGCCTGCCAGTTTACCCAGAAGAGACTCTGGGAGGTTCGCACGAAAGCCAAATAAATAGAAGGCAATAAAAAAGCAAACAATTCAATAACAGCAAAGTCATAACATTAAACACACAATGGAATAAAGGGCCCAGCAAGAGGTGGATGGAAAGGTAACAACAAGACCAGAACAATTACAACATTACCTTACTTGATGTAAAGCAACTCTGGTGTTAAACAAATATATTTATAGAATTTATTTCATTTTTGAATATGTTTACCCCCACCTTTCCTCCTTGAAAAGGACCCACGTTGCTTACAATATGAGGGGCACTATACAGTCCAGAACATTAAGGCATACCTTTCCCAAGTTAATAACAGGAGTTAGAGGAGGGCTTCTTAGAAAACACTAAAAGGTAAACAGTAGAGCTACAAAGAGCACGCAAATAAGAAAAAGAAAAGAAAAGTAAAATCCATTAAGATGGCTGGGAAAGTACAATGGAAAACGACTGGTGTTCTTATGAAATCAGTCAATGCAATCATGTATGGTAATCCATAAAAAAAATCACATAGTAGTAGATCCTCATTCAGGGAAAGCTTTGCCCAAAAAGGAAGGTCTTTGCTGCTTCCAGAAAGACAGCAGAGACGGGTGCACTCCTGGCTAACCAAACCTTTGTTTTACATCTTCTGCAACCGAATAATTCCTGCAAATTTATGACCTAACTTCCTAGGAATTATGAATGCATGATACAGATGAACTTCGTAGCTAGTTGCAGCCTAGGTATATGTTACTGAAAAGAAGCATCACCCGTTTTCTACAGTGAGCCCATGCTTCCTCAAGTACCTGCGTGGTGGATCAGTGCTACTAGAACACTCGCATATTTCTAGAAAAGCACCTTGAAGCTATGATGGGGATTCCGGATAGGCTTTGACTGTCAGTCTGTGCCGAGTTTCAAAAGCACGAGGACGGGGAGGGGCAGCAAACTCAGGATGAATTACTGTCATTCTTAATCTATGCCTTGGAAAAATTGAAGCATTATCCCCCTTCTAAGTGGCTTTTTGCCCACCACTATGATTCCGCTGCCACACACACAAAGCTTGATCTAGGCTGGGCTAAGTCCTGAAAGAGCCATCTGATGACTTGCTGAAGCCTGAGCTGCAGGGATTCTAGTTGAAAGAAAGCAAGGCCAAGCAAAGGCTATAGAAAAGACGGGGGCAATTAAGGTGTAAATAATCCCCGAAGCAAAAAGGCGGGACACACCGCGTGCATGCCTATATATTGCTGAGATCTAAATGCTTATCCTGTATTCTCTGCGTAATTAAAGGCATAGATGTGTATTATTTTCAAACACAGGCACAGCCAGCCTCATCCTTAGACTGTTAATGAGGCCTCGTGCGCAGTTGGTTAAATGCCTGTACTGCAAAGAAACCTGTTGCTCACGACCTGGGTTCAATCCCCGTTAGCAGGCTCAAGGTTCACTCAAGCCATCTCCATCCTTCCGAGGTCGGTATATGAGTACCCATCTTGCAGGGGGGGCAATGTGTAGCCTGCACTCTTTAATTTAAAAAACTGTAACCGCCCAGAGACTACTTGTAGTAGTAAGGGCGGTATATAAGCAGAACACCTTTGCTTTGCTTTTGCTTTGTTGTCCATGGTTTGGATTTGGCGCTTTCCAGCTTTGCAACCATACTTTAAGACAAGCAAAAGAAATGGCAGGAAAATGCCCCCATTGCCCCCTCCAAGGATGAAGTTTTCCTAAAAAAAAAATATTTAATTACACGTGATGCAGTGGATTTGTTATAGGCCCTAAAAAAGAGGTTTTTTTTTTTTATAAAAAAATTACTTCCTCTCCTCTTCACATGAGGATTCGTGAGGAAGAGTCAATTTGCCCCAATATCAGAAGTTAATTTCTTCCTATGCTATTTCATGATACTGTAGCAGTATAGCAAATTTACAAGGAAGGACCACATTGCTTGAGTGTATAATCCGTTGACGGTAAGATCATACAAAAACATGCATACTGGACCCGTCTAGCAATTCAGCCCCATTAGAGCTGAGGCTGCATAAGATAGAGCCTTTACTATTGCTTTCAGCCACAAATGTGAAAATTGGAAATATGGAATGATCTTTGTCTCAGTTATCAGTGACAAATCGCTATATACATTAAAAAAAAATCCAGGGTTCCTTAATAGTTGTGACTGAATCTCAGTCTCTGATTTTCTTGGCTATAGTCTCCATTTGGATTTATGCGATTAAACCAAGGTATAGAGAATTAATCTTCAACAATTTAAAATTTCGTTTCAATGCGTCAACATTAAAGTTTTGTAACTCTTTGTAGTTATGATTTTTTGCCTTTAATCTTCAATCACAGTCCCCCTCTGCTTTCTTTTCTTTTCACTGAAAGTCATTTCAAGTTACAGTACTGGTGCGTTCTAATCAATAATATAGTCTAACATCTTACACAGTAACTTGTTCTCCAAGTTTACGTCCCACTAGTTTTTATTATCTATTATTTTTATTTATTGATTATATTTCCTATCCCTCCCATCTCCGGCGGAACTTCTGGTGGCTTTACAATTACACAACAATAAAAAGTAAAAAAAAAGGAAAAAAAAACACAGTCACGTCTAATAAAATAAGGGAGGGACTTAACCACCACGAAAGATTGACGCGGGCTGGCGAAAAAGAAAAAGAAAAAGAAAGAAAAAATTAAGTAAAAAAAGGTCACCAAAAGCCTCTATTGAATAGATGGGTCACTCCCTCTTTCATCTGAATCTTTCTTCATGACATATATGTAATATTGAATGAGAATAAAACAGTATACCCTTGCCTATAGGTCGATAAAATACTGTTTCTCCATATTCAAACCTAGTTGAGTCTTCTTGTTTAAATAAATAAATACATAAATAAATAAATAAATTATAGTTATTATTATTATTATTAATATTATATATTATATTATTATTATTAACAACAACAACTTTTTATTATGCCACCTTCATCCTTAAAGGGACCCAAGGCGGGCCTAGAATATAGGACAATCCCAAGATAGATGCATTTAATTTTTTTCATGATTACAAACATGCAGTTAAATAAAGCATAGATAGATTGATTTTCTTCTTGAAATTTCTTTGGTACTCTCCATTTCCAATATGGTCTCCTAGTGAGTCTTCATTTTTCTGATTCCATCATTCTCCAATACTGTGCCATTTTTTTTGCCTCATGTATCGGTTTGTTTGCAGATCTTTGTAGTCTTTGGGTCCCAATGATAAAATTAACACAGATGTTTCTTACAGTTACTACACTCTTTGACATGCTGTCCACTCTTGAACATCTCTTTTCTCTAGGTCATTGTCTTTGGGGTTCTTCCTAATATTTCTTGACATACAGTGTACCCGGCACTATAATGAGTGGTTTGTTTATAACGAAAAATCTGTAAACGGTGGAAAAAAACTGCCCCCTCCCCCCCCCGTCCGCGGCCGCCTCCCTCCCACCACCTGCGGCCGCGCCGGGAAAGGACGGGGGGCAGTGTCGGGGAAAGAGGGGAGGGGAGGGGAGGGGCGTTAGTGCAACTGAGGGGGGCGAGCCGGGGAGGTTGCCCTTCAGCCTGGGCACCTTGGCGCGGGGTCCTCCGTTTCCAGCCGCCGTGGATGCTGGGGATCCTCCCGTCGGTTGGCGTGGCACCGGTGTGCCCTCCCAGCCCTGCCCGCGCCACCTCCGGGGCCAGCAATGAGTGAGCGGGAGGGATTCCTGGCACGGATCCCACACCAAGCCCCACGCCCAGGGGCCAAGAGGCTTCACTTTGCACCCCTCCCCACCCCCACCGCGGCCACCTCCCGCCCACCACCTGCGGCTGGGCTCAGGAAGTAGTATGCGTTGCGGTCCGTGGAAAGAGGGGAGGGGAGGAGAGGGGCGGCAGGCCGCTGCCCGCGAGTGCAGGTGGTTCCTTCCTGCTGTGGCTGTGTCGCGCGGTGAGGGGGCGCCTTCCGGGTCACCAGGAAGAGGGAGACGTGGGGAATCCGGCGTGTCCCACCAGAGCTCCCGCCGGCCCCAGTGCCAAGTGACGCACCCGCACAACCTCCCCCCACCTCCCGTAGCCACCTCCGCCCGATACAACCGAGGCCTTCCGGGGAGAAGAGGGAAGGAGGGAGGGAGAGGAGTTGGCGGCAGACACGGAGGGGGGTGAGCCGGGGATGGGGCCAACCCTTACCTGGCACCTGCACGGGGTCCGACCGCCCCCTCTGTCGTCACGGCCCCACCCTCGTCCAAAAACCAACCTACGCGCCCAATTGGAACGGTTAAATCCATTTTGCATCATTCCTCTGGGAAATTACAATTTGTACAATGGAAAACTGTGATAACTAATTTTGATTTGGTGAACGAATTAAATACTTTATAAAGGGAACCACTGTACCACTGTGATTGTAATAGTGATGTTTGATAGATTCCATTTCTATAGTTCTGGAAAGAGTTCTGTTTGTAATCCCCACCTATTCCTGGTAGTTTATTTATAGTTTTTAGGAAATAGTTTTTTACGCCAATAGACCAGTAACCCATGCCTAAATTCTGTTAAAAATTAAGTTTGACGGTAATATTAGATGATGAATTGTTTACACATAAATTGTAATGGGGGATTTGTATGGCTGTTTGTTTTTTTTAAATTGTAGTTTTTTCATGGAGCTGGGTATGAAGCTTTCAGGTGAAATGAGTGTAGGGCTGTGTGTGTATGTATTTGGTTTATATGTCAGTTTTTAAATGATGCAAGTGATGTTCGGCGTGTGACTTTTGTGAGTATGAGTATGAGGATGGTTATTTGTTCTTAAATTGTAAGTAGTAGGGGAAGGGGTGCTCCATGTCAAAGGGCAATAAAAAACCATCAAACTCGAATTCCTCCCGCCCCCATTACCAGAAAGTCCCGCCCCTGTACCGGAAGCCACCCCTTAAAAACGTGAAGTCCTACCTTCCGCCCCGCCCCCTTACCGGAACCGGACCTTCCTTGGCCCCTTTGACCTGGGAAGTTACGTCCTTTCCCTGCCTGACCAGTATGGGGAGCCTTGCCCCCTCCCCCCGACACGTCACGGGGTCCCCCTACCCCACCACACTCAGGCGCATGCCCCGGGCATGCCTTCGCCTAGTGGCGCTGCCGCGGCTATGTGTTGCATGGTCCTGTCCGTTGCTGCGTGTGCGCAGCCAGAGAGGCCTTTATAATAAGAGGGGAAGTTTTTGTGGTGCCCGCCGCCGCCTTTTCCCGCTGTTCCTGAAACCGACTGGCCATGGTCCCCCACTGCCGTTGGACCCCGTTTTAGTGGAGAAAGATGGCGGTCTTCAAGGCAAATCGGGTTGTTTCCTCCAGCTCTACCGAAGGACAACCCCGGAACCTCACCGCCGAAAGCAGAGAGTGTGGACTCCCTCCGAAGCCCGAGAGCCGCGAACTTCACACCCCGCCAAAAACCGGACCCCGAAGATAGAGAGGCAAGCGGTTGAAACCGAAAAGGCGTCTGCACCCCCACAATGCACCACGGTCCTACGGTATTTTCCAGCCCCTCTGCCCCCTAAACACCCCATCACGAAGCCCAGCTCTGCGCCCAAAAAAGCCGCCCAAGCCTGCCCTTCACGCGAGGAGACCCTGTTTTTTCCATCTTGAGTGTAATTGTCCTCATGGGAGTAAGAGTCAGATGTCAGAAACCAAAAGAGAAATTGGCGGAGTGGAAACTCAATGGATCCCGGAACCTGTCCTCTAGAGGGACACAAGATATAATTGTACTCAGCAGATGAGGGTTATGATAGCAGTTTCACGCGGCCGAGGGTTGAGTTTTTTCATTAAATT
This sequence comes from Phrynocephalus vlangalii, assembly GCA_037367305.1. Lineage (NCBI taxonomy): Eukaryota > Metazoa > Chordata > Lepidosauria > Squamata > Agamidae > Phrynocephalus > Phrynocephalus vlangalii. The sequence goes on from JAWVWN010002512.1 coordinate 14,979, forward strand.
GTTTATAACTCACACATTCCCGCCCCGGTTGTGGGTGTGTGGGGGGGTGCTGCAAATTTAAACTGAAGAAATGCTGTTTAAATGCTCCTCTCAAAACAGGACACTCTGCTGGAGAAAAAGAATCTACCGATAAGTCATAGCATGTGAAAAAAAAAATTCTGGCGCTTCAAGTGTTTTCAACATATACTCTGAGAATATAACAGCTATTCAATAAATTTCTGTCTTTATGTTTAAAATTAGAAAATTAGCCTTTTCCCCATCCTATTAAATGCAAATAATAAACACATTAAATCTGGTAAAGCCTTGAAATCCTTAAAATGCTCCAGCCTTATTCTCTTGTGAATAAAGTTTATTTGAACCCCTTAAATCTGTGTTCATATGTCTGTGTGCTCATAGATGCTGACCACGGGGTGATGTTCTAAAAATATATATATTATACTACCGGATTCTGTATGAAAGTTTTGGAGTTGTGACCCCTCCTATTTAGTATGCAAAAAAGCGTATCCAATCAATAAGGGTCAAGGATGTTTTTCTCGATGGGCTTTCCTGTAACAGGTATGCCTATACAACTCCATAAGCCCCGCACCTAATACATTTTAAAAGAAACAAGAACTATTGTCTCTGGAGTCCGATGCACATAGGCATCGGATTGTAATATGCAGCAATTTTCAGAGTACCCACAGGGGCTAGCAATGTACATATTAACATGCACTTTGATATTGTAATCTAAATATGCTGGTCTGTGCTCTCAGAAGACAAGACGGGCTGGAGGTGTTCCAAAGCTTTTACTTCCATTTTTCAAACCTAAACCATAGACGTACCCGAGAAGCTTCAAACAGATTGAGGTTCTGAGTCTCCTAAATAAGCCAGTAAGCCTGCTGTTGAAAGAAACATGGGATACACCACTTATGTCACCAATAATGATGGACAAGTGATCTGTGGTGTGTGTCGAAAGGTTTAACAGAACCTTTAAAACACAAATGTGGCGGTAATTCACAGCCAAGTAATACAGTACAAATATATGTGATGTATTACCTCAGTCTCCTAAGAAGCTATAATCACAGCATGCACAGAACTATCAAGGCTAGCCTGTAGATGTGACCCCTCAGCAACTCATTGCCATCTGGAAAACAATCATGGTGGAGCCCCCCACCTCTACTAAAACGAAAGAGAGAGGGCCGCTGTTCAGTAAAGGAGGACCATGTCAGTGATTTCAAAAATAAAGGGTGTGTTCGAAAAGGATATGAACAGAATTTCCTACAAAATAATTATAGTCGTTATCAGTTTACAAAAAAGCAAAGAGAGCCTTATACCGTTAACAGATTACAAGAGGTTATCCTATAGTGGGACATTCTAGATTCAAACCCGAGAACTACAGAAAGTGAACCCCCGAGAAAGACCGTGTGTAATAGAATGAAAAGGTATTGGCCCACAAAACAAAGGGCCTGTGGCCTCAAGAAAAACTTCACTTAGGTGAAATGGAAGGGTTGCCCAGTACAGTTCAACAGTTGGTGGTGGCTGCCTCTGAAATTTTGTGACCCTGATGAAAAGTTCTGGAAAATGGGAGATAACGGATTTTTACATCCACTCCCCAGCAATGCATGCAATGAAATAATTCCTCAAAATACAAATCTAATTTTACAACACTGCTACCACAACCCTTAGATCTGAGTGGGTTCATGGAAGTTGGTTTTGGCTGAAATTCAGTACCCCCGCAGCTGGTACACACTGACTGAAAAATGCCATGTTTTTTACATTTACAGGATCAACTAAATGGGGCTTTCTACTACACACACTAAGAGTTTATTACAAGAGCATTCAATGAAATGAATGAACAATATAAAAGTAGCCATAGATCCGCCTAAAATACGTTTTCGTCTATACCCTTATAGGTAAGTTAGAATATCATAGGAGGAAACAGCAACAACATTCTCCGCCTCTGGGGGTTAGCCGCAACATTAAAAATTTTTTTGGGGGGTTGCCTACCACCCGATGTTCCTGTCGATAAAATAGACCACGCGCAGACATTTAACCGAGGGTGTCAGCGTCATTGAAACTGTATACGTATATCAAAGCAAGCTCCAAATTGTAAGGAGATAGCTCTGTACCCCTGTTTACGGTGCATACCCTTCAGAGATTACAACATATTAATGTGTCCCACCATACTTACGATAGAGTTCTACCCATTATATTTTATGAGCAAGAACCACAAAAACACAATAAGCATTGAAAATAAAGACCGCCAGAACCAACAACGTTCCATTCAACTGTGGGGAAAGTTGTCGTGAGGTTACACTTTCCGACTAACCCAAATAGGTTATTATTTAGAGCGTTAGCAAAAGAGAGCTGCATGACCAAAAATGGCCTGTCGTTAAAGATTATGGAAATGTAGATAGCCTATAGGGCCTACTACAAAAGCCAGGCTAGGCCGTTGTTGTCTACCAGGTTTCCATGTGCAGCGTAAACATGTATGCGATCAGTCTGGGGGGCATTTTTCATGGACTTTTCAGTAAGGACTGATCCACTTATTGATGGGAAGTGGGAGGGGGTTTTCAGATTATTAAACCTCATGTTAAGACACCAAGCCATGCACAACATAGCTTGAGAACGTAGTGATCAAGTTATGAAAAAGGTGAGAACCCAAGGAAGGCGTCGGTCACATTGTACCCTAAAAATAAGAGGGAGGAGTTAAACGAAAAGCATCTCACCAACATATTGGAGCAGCCTCATCCCCTAAAAAGAAGGGTATCCGTTGGTAAAAAACTCAGAAGCTGCAGACTCTCCCAGGAAGTATTGAGAGGAGGCCGCAAGACAAAGATACTAAAACACAGCGTACAGAGACATATTTTAAAAATGGCTAATCATTCATAACTCCCCTCTGAAGAATGTACCAAATCCAGCTGGTCTCTTTTTTCAAATATCACCCAACACAAACCTGCGTGAAAGCAGTTGTACGTTGAAGTCCCTGCCTCTGTCCAGCCCTAAGCTCCCTAATGCACCTGTGGAATTATTTATATAACATAGGGTGAGAGGAATTTTTATTTAGACCTCAGTCCATATCGCATTCTTTTCTATGTTGCAAAAATAAACAAAAGCAGATGGATACAAACATGGTGGATGCCGCCAAAACTGGGTTGGTCCATTACCCCATTGCCTCGCTGTTTAGCCAGCTGGATGTTACCCACTCGGGCGATAAAGGCTGAGTTAGCCATGAGTCCAACTGTTGATCCCTACAGAGCCATTTTAGAACTGCTTCTGAACTACATAACCGATGCCTTGAGAACACAATTTGCAGCAGTTGTTTTTTATAAAGATGCCTATCAAACGATGGAATCTACAAGCCTAGCTTCTGGTTAAGGAAACTGAGAGCTTTAAATCTAGAGCACATCAGAACAGCGTAAGCCGTACCTGTGATTGATGTGCCCATTACACATCGATACTTTTTTTCCATGACAAGAAAGCTGCTGAATGGTGTAGATGTGTAATATCAAACTGCACACCAGCAAGATGCGTTCTGATTTTGATGATGGAATGAAGCAATGCAAAATTTATACAGTACATATTTTAAAAATGCAGCTTTTTTTTAAAAGAGTGAAAGTATTGCCCCCTGTGTGGCGTCCTATGGCACAGTGACGCGCCTTCTTACCTCTAATGCAAAGTAATCCTGTTTAGCGGATCGATGAAAGTTTTCAGCATAGCTGCGGGAGTCTTGTCTGCAACAAGAAAATCTTTTTTTTGGGGCAACTGCCTAAGAAACTTGTCATAGGCTTTGTTGACAATGAGGCATTCAGGCATCGGTCTAATACACATACTGAAATCCCCTTCACATTTAAACACTACAACGTCAATTTTGAGTCGTTGTATGTGTGGATGTGAGGCAACCCCATCAAAGCCTCTAAACCAGCCTAATTTTCGAGACAGCCTAATGCGTTACGTAATAACATGCCACTGGCAAAAGCCACTGGGAGAAAGCATGAAAGATCTGACATAGCATATTAACCGTTAACACGAATTATTGCAGGTACACTCTTATTTTTTGACCCTCACCCCTTTCAGGCCTGCTCTGACCACTATCTCTGATCAAACAGGTTAACCTCAGAGCCTGAGATCCCCTTTTGCTGTACCCTTCCCAACACTATTAATATTAATTTTATATTGTATATTTGACAACGTGATTGAAATTAATCACAGTCAAAACGTCCTCTTTGATTACATGTGAATGAATGAAACACAGTCCAGATATTTGAATTTATTACAGTAAAAACAAAATACTTTGTCAGGTGTAATATCCCATTGATATGCTACCGCCGAGCGATGTATTACCAGCGCCAGCTGATCGTGTCAACACCCATCCTCACACACTGCCTGGCGAACACTGGCTGGCTATCCTATCTACCAGTACATGGCCCCGTGAATTTTTTGATTCTATGGAGCAGCCCCAAATAATCCGCTATTTCCATAAGACAACTATGACTTTTAATGAGGCAGACAATAGATAAATACAAAGGAGTTCATTTCAGCATCCCTTAGCTGCCACCTGCTCTACACTGTTCTTCTTTTTACAGGGAACAGAACAAAAGGCGTTCTCTTTCATCCGACAAATATTAAAATTGTAACACTGGGCGAATTCCGTGGGTCAATGATGACTATGGTTAGTCAGCTATGTCAAGAAGATTAAGAAAATCTAAACACACGGTGCCACCCTGTTCAATCCTGTTCAGGCCTGCCTGCCACCAGTGCAATCCATGATGTAATTCTGTTTCCTAATAAAAGAGCTGTTATACACATAAATCTGTTTTGTTTTTATTGTGATGATATTGTAAATAAGGGGACCCTCTTGAAAAATATTACGAGCGTACACGTGGAAATAAAGTCCTTTAATTAAGGTAAAATACAGAAATTTCATTGTTTTCAAGGTAAAGCAAGATGCGAGTATTTTAGCTGATCTTTGCATGGTGCAGTTTTGTAATAATTAACTTAGCTGCAAACACTCAGCTCTAGGCCCTCTTGAAAAAAATATTGCAGAGGTACACGGGAAATAAAACGCACTTTAATTATAGATAAAATACAGAACACCCAATGTTTTCAAGGTAATGCAAGAATCGTTGTGTTTTTAGCTGATTGTCATGAAAATCATATCTATTAGTTCGTCTTGGCTGAGGTAAAAGGTTAATCTCAGTGTTAAGCCTTTACTGTGTTTATGCGAGTGTAATTATTAAAACACAACATAACTATCTCACAGAAACTATCATCAAAGTGCATTTAATGAAAACTTTGCCAGTCAGCGCCAGCTCATGCCGAAAATGTGTTACAACAAGCCTGGGTTTTTTCACAAATGATGGAGAAAATATTGTCTTCAGAATAAAACGAAAGATATTTTATTAATACAGAACAAAAGGCTTCTCTTTTCCAGCAATATATAAAACTTGGGTCACTAAAAGGTCGCCAGCACTCGTCTATGAGGATTTTATATACTTGTTTGTTAATTACTTTTAACATTCTACATTCTCATTGGCAAATATCAAGGGAATATTTTTGAAAGCACAAGGCAGAACACACATCATACATTGTTGTGTGTGTGTGTGTGTTTGTGTGTGTGTGTGTGTGTGTGTAGTGGAATAGACAAGAATGCTGTATACTATATTATTGTATATAAATCTTCAAGGTTTGAAATATTTGGCGTGACAAAAATCCTTGTATGGCTATAAATAAACATCATTGGAGAAGTCCCTTCTAGAAGATATCAAAAAAATTTATCATAAGGGCATGGGGAAATTAAAGGAAATTAATTATAAAATAGTTTTGAAAGCTGAAGAAATATCCATGAATTTATTAAATAAGATAAGTTCATGACACAAGTCAACGGCTTCGAATGTCCTCTGAAAAATACAGGAACCCCCTCTTTTCAGCTTAACACAAATGTTTGAGGTGTCCTGAAGCCGTGAAACTCTGATTACAAAGGCTGGGGCCAGTAAATCATGTAATATAAAGCCACTGCAAACAGAGCGCATCTCTTGCCCCATTGTGGGTCCCTCTTTAAAGATTTGCATTTAAGCTTATGGTTTTCAGTTGCTTTATACCGACGACAGATGGTAAAAATTATTTGTAATAATTTCGGCAATGATCCCCACTTCCTGTGGTACACAACAACGTCTCAATGCCCTCTATAAAAATACTGGAAACCCCCTCCTCTTTTCAGCTTACACAAATGTTATGTTGTCCCGATGGCCGAAACTCTGATTACAACGGCTGGGCCATTAACAAGGATTAATATTAAAAGCTCACCCGATATAAATATCAAACTTCATACCTGTTATAGAACAGATTTGATGAATTGGTGCTGCCGATCATAAGGAGTTTGAAAAACACTTACACGCAATATAGTTCACCACAGAAAATGATGTGAGTGTGATTTTTTTCTTACACAGAATATTTATCTGTCCGTGAGTAAAAGCAACAGAACCATCTAGCTTAAAATGCTAAATATATGGTCTTTTAAACCCAAAGATAAATATACAAATTGCTAACGTTAGCACGGCAAAATTGGCCCCCAAAATGTTCCGTTTTTTTATCATGGAGGCCTTTTGCATAGCTACCAAAAAACCCCATGGCTATCTTTCTGGTTGGATTAAACCCAAATACCCCGATCCTTGCAGACTGAGAACGAGGATGCTATTCCCACCTGACAGGCCAGCTGTGTATAACAGTGAAAAAGAACACAAAGGTTTTCCCGATGATTCTTTTTATTTTTGGTCACAGCTGCCTCTCCCACCACATGGTCCAGCCTGTATACGGCGAAATCTTCCTCTCTAAAAAATCCTTATACGGCTGCGCTCCCTGTGCCAGAGGAAAAGCCATTTAATGCGGAGTGCCTCCAAGACTGACTTAGTAAGTAACGCACATTCATAAATGTTGAGCACTGACAATAACTTGAAAGGGTAATCTTTGCCCTAACACCCAAGCAGTGGGGGTCTTAAGAAAAACAACGTGCTCACCTGATTAAAAGCCTAGGTAACTAAAGAGGCTCTCCCTGAAAAGAGAAAATACATGTGTCAAGCAAAACGGCGGTATTCTGCTGTCCCCCAGCTAAGCCTATCGCGGTCCCCCTAATAACGGGGTCTTTTAACTAACCAAGTATGGAATATGCTGAAAAATTATACTGAGTTCCCAGCGCTCATTAGATCAGCTTCGGGGTGTCACAGAAAATATTAGAACCATAACCAGAGACGTCCTTGACAGGCGGAGAATGAGGAGATTCCTCTTAAGGACTACTGACCTGTCAGAGTATGAAAAAAATAAAACTCTACACAGGGGTTCTACAGCGCTACTAGCACTAAACAAACAAATGAATATGTTGGAAAAAATGTCTGCACCCCCCCCAAACCCCACACCATCCCACCTGTCCCCCATCCACACCCCACAGCCTGAGAGTGATAACAATTGTTCAGAACTACGCTTCCATCTCATTTAGTGAGCGAAGGCGGGATCACCCATAAAATCGCAGGTTGTTACTTAAGAAAAATCTGCGCGTGACTGTATTTCTCTCTCCTCTACTACTCTCGCGACCTGCGCTAGAACACAAAAGATAAAGCAGCATCAGATATGTCTATCTAGGATCAGCGAGGCCACCTTTGTGTATCACTATAGCAGGACACCCTTACCAGGGTCTCACATTCTCGACCTGATTAAAGGGTGGCCCCCAATCTAAAATAAATTCTGAGAAGAAAAAAGCGCCCAAAAGGCTGGTGTATTTCTTAAAGCATGAAACTAAATGTGCCCACATCTGTTGTTTGGTAATTCATCTGTTAGAAGCCTTTAGAAAACCTGAAAGGTCACCCCCTACAAACAGAGACCTCTAAACACTCATCGGCTATTCCAGGCCTGATGCTGCACTCAAGAAACAATTCAAGAGACCAGCCTGGCTGCATGTGGAAATCCTCACAGTCCGACACCATCCAGAGAGCTTGTCAAAGAACCCGCATGGCTAATTTTTTTAAAGCAATGCAATAAAAAAACGAAAGAAAATAATACGTGTAAGAGCATACTTTATTTAATAAATTACACTGTACAATTTCAAGCAGTGACCACCTAGAGTAAATATTTTGAAATAGCAATGGGTCAGCCTGTCGTTAACATTTTTTTGAGGAATGAATATGGTTTTTTTCTGCCTTGGAAATTTTTAGATACAAGCGTCAATATCTCATTAAATTTCAGCTGTCAATATCAGGCTATTGCAACAATATGCAATTAAGTGACGGTATGGATGACAGTCTTGTAACATATTTTGGCACAATGAGAACGAAGTAGTCCTTGAAATGGATGCAACGGTTGAGTTTATACACGAATGCTATTCCTTTTTTCACCAAATTATTTTGACAGCCATCGCAAGATTGTTTCTGTATGATGAGCATAATAATATTTAATAATCACAGCGACTGTTGTATGCACAATGTTCTTCATATATTGCTTCTTTCCTCCCGTTAATTTCTGGCATGGATCTATAATGGAGCAATCTGCTCAATGTTTAAGGGTGATTCCTGCAAATAGCAAATACAAATTAATATCCAAAAGCAAGCTACAAAGTAATGAAATGCCTAACACACATACATACCATCCTCAAAACACCAGCAGCCACCTCCTTACCCGTGTTTGAAGTATACTTCAGACTCGGGTCAGCAAATTGGTCCTAGTTCTAGAGCCACTTTTCAAGGTCGCTGACAGAGAACTTGAGCTAACATAACGCTTAAATCCCTTCTCCTTGCAGTCCGCGGGATTTTGGTGATATCTTTGGGGGCAAATCTTTGGCCTGTAAAACATAAATATTGGTTTTTGGTTTTAAATTATAAAAGGAAACTCAATGTAATTAGAGTATTCAAATCAAACGCCCCAAACTCTAAGGCCGCACAACACCGTCAGCCTTGCCACAAGACACAGTATCGAGAATATGAACGTAGATTTAAACCAGGGCTTACCGTGTTTAGAAATTCCTCCTATCAGGGGCTAGCATCTCCTTGTTGAACCGCATGTAATGTCCGCTGTCAGAATCTGAGCTAAATAACAAAACGCCTTAAGTCGGCCCTGCCTCTTCGTTGGTGGGACTACCAGTGGTACATAATCCATCATCTGTGAAACGTGAACAAAACAGGGCAGCCTCAGAATGAAGGGTTAGTCTTGGGCGGCTTTTCTGGTCCAGGATTTTTGGTCGTGGAGTGCCGGGACTCTCGGGCTCGGAGGGGAGTCCACACTCCTCGGCTTTCGGCGGTGAGTCCCGGGGTCCTTCGTTAAGCTGATGAAAACCCATCTTGCTTCAAGACGCCATTCATTCTCCACATAAACAGGGACCGCGGGACCATTGGCAGGCGGTTTCAGGAACAGCGGAAAAGGCGCGGCGGCGGGCACCGTCCAGAACACTCCCCTCTTCTTATAAGGCCTCTCAGGCATGCGCACATCCGCATCAAGACAGCCCAGGCAACAAATAGACCTCCATCGGCAGCGCCCTAGGTGAAGGCCTGAAGCCCGTGCAAGCCTGAGGGTTGGGTAGTGTGACCCCGTACGTGACCGGGGGAGGGGCAAGTCGCCCCAACCGGGGCAGGCGGAAGAGTGACGTCACTTCCATGTCAAAGGCCCAGGAAGGTTCCGGTTCCGTTAAGGGGGGCAGGCTAAGGTAAGGGACTTTTCCGGTAAGGGGTAGGGCTTCCGGTAAGGTGCGGGACTTTCCGGAACAGGTGGCAGGACTCTCCGTGTTTGATGGTTTTTTATTCCCCTTTGACAGGAACAAACCCCTTCCCTACTACTATTGTAGATTTTTACGTCTTTGATTTTTATGCTGGGTTGTGTGAATGAACTGACTGAATGGTATTTTTAATCTCGTTGTATTTATACAATGACAAAAAATTGCATTTAATTCCATTTCTCCCAAGTGTTTTAAAAGCAGCTTTCACTTTACTAAACTGCGGGTTCTTTTATCCCAAAAGGGTTTTTTCTTTAAAGAAATCTGTCATCTTTGCATCCCCTTTTCCCCGTAATTTTTCCCCCTACACTATTTCACCCTCTTTTTATTTTTTCCCGATCAGATAATAAATTTTCCCCCCGTGGATCTTGCAGCATGCCAAACAAAATTTCTCAATTTTTTATTTAAAAATTTTTTTGAAAAAAGATCTCTTGTTTTTTTTTTTTTTTCTTTTTATTTTTCTTTCCCCCCCTGGTCCTTGTAATAGTTTGTTTTTTTCTCCATGCAGTAATCCCGTGTTGGCAAACTTACAGCATGGGTGCCAAATGTGGTACTCGGAGCCCTTCTGTGGGCACCCGACATTGCCCCTTCACAGCCACGTGTTTCAGGTTTAAATTGCTGTATTGGCACTTTGTGAAAAAGTAGTGGGTTCTGAATCACAGTTTTGGCACTCCATCTCTAAAAGGTTCACCTCACTGAGGTAGTCTCTAAAAATTGCATTCAGGATTCTGACTCTACTTCTGCCACCTTTTACCTCTGCTTCTTTTACTGTCCTTAACCATTGTGCTTCTTCTGACATCTGTTGCGTTTACAAAACACCCCGGGACACAGAGTTTCGGGGTGCAAAATGGTGCTCAGGGCAGCATTCCTGTTCGTCTGTCGTCAGGGTTCCATGGATGTCTGTTGTGTCTGGATGTGTGTGGAGGCATGCGTGTATGTGAGATTGTTGTGGTGATGATTGTCCTCCTACTGCTGCCTGAGCCCAGTCTTTATTAGAGAGTCAGCACAATAGATACAAAAGAAACATTCCTCGGTGGGGGAAAGAATGCAAGCGTTATCTGTTCAGTAAACAGGTAAACAAAGCAGGGAAATGGGTTTCCAGGTGGGGGGAATGCTCCCTAGCTATGAGGCTTTACTGAAAAGGGGTTCCCTTGGGGCCCGGACAGAGTACCCCTGATACCCGGGTTATCTGCCGTCCGTTTGTTTGGGCCTTCTTCAGCCTTTCTGGTATCTGCTTGGTCCGGGGGCCCCGGGAATATAGTCAAGCAGCCCCCTAGGGCCCTTTTTTTCCTTTGTTTCCCCTTGGGGGGAGGGGAAAAATGGGCATATTCCCCCCAAACCCCTTTTTCCCCCCTTTTTTTAAAAGGAAAGTTCAAGCCCCCAATAAATCTCTGTTTCCATCATTTTTTACTTCATGTTTATTGACTGCCTTTTTGGCAGGGGGAAAATCAAATTTTTTGGAAAAATTTTTCAGGGGGTTTTTTATTTTGATATGATTTTAAAAAAGTTTTTTGTTTATTTTTTGTTGCCTCAAAAACCCCACATTTTTCCGTTTTTTTTGGAACACTTTAAAAGGAATTTTAAAAATTTTTTTTTTTCTTGGGGGGAAAAACCCTTTTTGTGTTTACTTTCTCTCCAAAGGGGGGGGGGGGCCCCAAAATTAAGCATTAAAATTTTGGGGCTATTTTGAAAGGTTTTTGCTTACTTTTATGTTTCCCGTTAAATGGGGGGGGGGTTACTTGTTGTTGAGGTTTTTTTTTTTAAAAAGGCTATTGCTTGAAAAGATTAGTGATTTTTTTGGGAATGAATAAAAGAGTTTTTAGGATAAAAAAATTTTCAGGGGGTTTTTCAAAGGGTTGGGAGTTCTTTTGTGGGGTTATTTGTGGATAAAATGCTCCCTTTTTTTTTTAACCCCAAAGACTTTTTTTAATTTTAAGAGTCCCTCCCCCCAAAAAAAACCTTGAAGGTTCCGGGGGGGGGGGAAAACCCCCTTTTCCCCCCATGGTAAAAAAGATTACATGCCATTAAGTGGGTGGTGGAAATGAGTGGAATACAACCCCCCGTGCAAAAGCTTAAAAATTTTTTTGGAGAATCCCGAGCTTTTCCCGGGTTAAAAGTGGGAACCAGCCCCCTGTTTTTAAAACCCCCCCCCCCGGGGGTTTTTGGTTGGCTTCCCCTCCCTTTTTTTGAAAAAAAAAAATTAAAACTTTTGGGGAAAATTTCCCCCTGGAAAATTGGGCAAGGAATTTGGGGGGAAAGATCTTTTAAAGGGGGATTGTTGCCCCATAGGCTATTTTTTTTTAGTTGCTCAAAATAATCCAAGGGGGAAAAAAAAAGGGGAGGGGAAATGTTTTTTTTAAAAACCGAAAAAAATTTTAAAAAGCAACAACCTTTCTTTTTAAAAACCCCCCCCTTTTGTCAGGAGGAAAAAATTTTTTTCTTTTGGGGGCTTTAAAAGGGATCCTTTTAAATGATAACCCGGGGAAAAACTTTTCCTTCCGGGCTCCCCCCCCTTTCAAACAAAAGGTCGGGGAAAAAAACACCAAACCCCTTTTTTCTTTCTGGGGGTTTCCAGGGCCCCCCCGGGCCCCTGTGGGTGGGGGTGGGGGGGGCCCGAAGGGGGGGGGAGGGGTTATCTAAAAGGGGGGGGGGGCGGGGGGGGGTTTAGGGGGGCCCCCCCCCAGGGGGCCCCTTTCGGGGTCCCCCCCCTCCCTTTGCCCCCCCCCCCCCCCCCCCCGGGTTAAATTGGGGGGGGCCCCAAAAGGGGGGCTGATTGGGCAGAAAAGGGGTGCCCCCGGGGAAGGCGGGGGGAAAGGGGGTCCTTTGGGGGAAACGGGCCCTTTTTCCCGGGGCCCCCCAAAGGGGGAACGGGGGCCAGGGGGGCCCCTTTTGGGGGGTTTTTTTTTGGTGCCAAAAAGGGGGGGGGGGTCCCGCCGGAAAAAGGGGCCCCGCAAGGGGGGGGAACGGCCGGCGGCGTGTGGGGTTGGGGGGGTGGGCCGGGGGGCCCCGGGGGAAAAAAGGGGGGACCTTTCCCCTTTGATTTCCCCGGGGTGGTGATGGAAGGGGGGGGAAGGCCGGGCAAAACAAATGGGCTACCAACGGGGGTTTTTGGGGGGGGGGGGTTTTTTTCCCCATTCGAAAGGGGGGGCCCCCCAAAGGGGACACGGGGAAAAAAATTTTGGGGGGGGGTTTTAAATCTGGGGGATGGGGCATGGGTGCGTAATTTTTTGGCTGCCAAAAAAAAGGGGGGGGTTTGGGGAATTGCCGGGATCTCGTGAACTTGTTCCCGGGGTTGTTCTGATTCCCCCCCCTCTGGGGCCTTTTCATTCAAAAAAAGGGGGATTTAAGGGGGCCCCATTACCGCCCCCCTTTCCCCTTTTCTCCAAAGTAAACCCCCCCCAAATGGGGCCCCCCTTAAAAAAGGAAATTTTGAAGGTCCCCCTTTCCCCACCGGGAGGAGTGGGATTTGGGCCCGGGGGGTTTTTTGGGAAAACCTTCCTTTGTGCCCTTTGGTCCTCTTTGGGGTCCCCAATTTGGATGGGTCCCCGAATCCCTGGGCCCCGGGGGGGTCTTTGTCGGGGGGAAAAAGTTTCCCGCCTTTTCCTTCAAAGGCATTTTCCTGTGAAATATTGGTGTCAAGTGCTTTTGGGGGTTTTTTCCCCCCCCGGGGGGGTTAAAATCCCCTTTTTTTAATTTTTAAAAATGCCCCAATTGCCGGAAAACCTTTTTTTATCCAAATATTTTAAAGAAATGGGGGGGGAAAAAACAAGGCGTTTCGTTTTAAAAAAAAAGGGTTTTTTAAAAAAAAAATGCCCCTTTAAAAATTTTTAAAACCCTTTGGGAAAAAAATGGGCCCCCGATGTTTGATCCCTTTTTTTTTTCCCCCAAGGGGAGTGGTCGGGGGGGGGTTTTTTTTTCCAAAAAACCCCGGCCCAAAGGGGTTTTTTTTTTTAAATTTTTGCCCAGAAATTGGGGGAAGAACCTAATTGGGTTCCCCGGGGGGCTTTTTTTAAAGGAAAAAACCCCCCCCCCTTCCTTTATCAAAAAAACCCCCCCCCCTCTTCAGGGGGAAAAACTGTTACATTTATTTATTTTTTTTTTTTTTAATTTTACCCCCCATTTTTTTAGGGAAATTTTCGGTTAATTTTAAAAAAATTTAAGGTTTTTTCTTAAAAAAAATAAAAAAAC
>JAWVWN010002514.1:0-57063 GCA_037367305.1 Phrynocephalus vlangalii
AGAGCTCAGGCACTCTCCGCATCAAATATTTTTCACCATCAAAGAGCAGGTACAAGAAAAGTGCGTTGGGTCGCGCTTAGGTGGGCGGGGTCGCACTTAATTGTCTGCAAACTCCGGAGCTGGTGGGTAAACATTTTTAAGGTCCGGAGCTTGCAGCCATTTGCGGCGGAGCTTAGGGGTCGTGTATAAACGCCCTTAGAAAGAGTGCATAGAGTGGGCCCAAGAAATAGAGATGTCCCGAGGCATGTTTTGGTGAGATTTGCAAATTTCAAGAAAAAGCAGGAAGTAATGAATGCCTTAAGAGAGAAGCCAGAGAATTTAAAAATTTTGCAACATAACATTCAAGTCTTTTCTGATTTTTCTCACCTTACGATGAATTTTCGAAGAGAACTGAATCAAGTAACATCAATATTGAGGTCCAAGAACATCCGCTATCATCGGGGATACCCAGTTTTTTTGAAAATTGTCTACAAGGGTAAGACATGCAAAGCAAAAACAGTTCAAGAGGCTTGGAACATACTGAGAGATCAGGGGCTTGTCACAAAGGAAGAGTGGGAGTCATTTATGGAGAAGGTGAGTAGAGAAGAGTCATCAGAGGGTGAACGGGAAGGATTACAGGTTCTGGAGTTAACAGAACTGGAAGAAACAATTGAACTGGCAGGGGCAAGACCCAAAGAGCAGAGAGCTGGTAAAGCATCAAAGAAGACAAAATAAGAAGAGTTAGAGGGTCTGTGGGGTCTTTTTTCCCCTGAGGGGGTTAATAGGCTTTTATACATTCATGTGAGAATATATAAGTGAAAATGTGGGACCACATTGATGAGTAGTATAGGCGGAGGATAAGAATATAGTATAGGGAGTCAAGTTGAAAAAATACTGGATACAGTGGATGAATTTAAGGGGTAAAGATTCAACTAATTCGGCATTTGTGAGTATATCCCTCCTCATGGAGGTATTAACTATTAAGGGAAACGTCTGGTAGAAATAGTTGATAACTGCATATAATATAATCATTGAACCAGAATTAATTGGTTAATGTGTTGGGGGTATTAAAGGGAGACTATCTGGTAAAACTGTTTTAGCTGTTTGTTTGTTTGCTTGTTTTTTCTAAGGGATAGGGTCCAGAAATAACAGAAGTTGCTTATTATTGGGGAATATTATTTCCCAGTAATAATGGAGTAATCCCCAAGTAGATAACTATGTTAGATTAGGTAAAACCACTATGGATTGTATATAGCTCTGAATGTATATGTATATGGAATGTATGATGCAGTATTAGAGTTACATTTAATAATAATGTATACGACCGACAGCACTATTAAGATCATGGCCAGGATGCTGGACCTTGCCTCCCCCCCCCCCCGGGGAGTCGGCGGACTCATTGACCGAAGAAGACATCGGAGCGAAGAGGGGGAGATCAAAATATAAACGTGTTGGGATTTTGTTGGGGATGTGGGGAAGAAGGAATAAAGGGAAGGGGGTGATGGTATGTCTTTGTTTTTTCTTTGTTTTCCTTATTTGTTTATCTGCACCTAACTCAGGATTGTTAACTTTTAAATTAACTCTATATAATGGTTAAAAACTTAAGATAACATCTTGGAATGTGGGCTAAAGTTCAAGCAAAATTGAACAAAACTCAGGCGGACATTTTTTTTTACAAGAAACTCATCAGAATAAGGATGGGATGAATGAACCTAAGTGTAAATGGGTTGATGTGTATGAAAAATCATTTGGCACATCTAAGGGCCTTTTTACACGACCCCTAAGATCCGCTGGCCACTTAAATTCGGACCAGAGATCTTAGGGGTTCCTCGCTCTTCCTCTGTCCCCACCCCCCTCCGCACTTCCTGGTTGCTGGCTGCCTGAGGGAAGGAGAAAAAAGAAAGAAAAGAATGCCTTCTTACCTCCGTTTTGTTCCGGGCAGCATTCAGATCTCTTAAAGGGGCGGGGTGCAAAAAAAGAACAAACGGAAGCCAGGAGAGCCCCGCACTCACTATCCTTACACTGGATCAAATATTTGTCACCTCCAAAAAGCAGGTACAAGAAAACTGCTGTTTGGTCTTGCTAAAGTGGGCGGGGTCGCACTTAATTTTCTGCAAAGTCCGGAGCTGGTGGGTAAACATTTTTAAGGTCCGGACCTTGCAGCCATTTGCGGCGGAGCTTAGGGGTCGTGTATAAACGCCCTAAGTCAAGAGGGGTAGCTATATTGATTTCCAAAAGAACAGAATTTGAAATCTTTAAAGTGGATAGAGATGATCAAGGTAGGGGGTTGATAATTCAAGGGAAATTAAAAGGAGAAAATTGCACTCTTGTGAACTTGTATGTGCCAAATGACAATCAAGAAATATTTCTGAGGAATGCCTTGGAGAAATTAGATAAGATAAGGAAAGGATATGTTATAATGGCAGGAGACTTTAATTTGGTTATGGGTATTAGGAAAGATAGATCCAAAAGTTCGAAAGCAAAAACAAGTGGAGTTCAAACAATACTGGATAAACTTATTAAAAAAACAGACTTTAGAGATGTTTGGAGGGAATTAAGAGGAGATGAGAGAAAATATTCCTTTTATTCCCCTGTACATAAATCCTACTCTAGAATAGACTACATATTTCCATCTAATGATCTATTATCCAGAATAAATAATGTAGAGATAGATATAATACAAATTTCAGATCATGCTATGGTAAACATGGAATTTATCCCAGGGTCTGACTTATTTACATAAGTCGATAATACATAAAATGCATAAAAATTTGGAAGAAACTTGGAAGATAAATGAGGCAGGGGGAGGAGAAACAAGCATGATTTGGGACACAATGAAGGCAGTAGCAAGAGGGTATGCATGGAAAGAGGCCTATATTTTAAAGCAAATTGCATTCAAAAAATTCAAGACTTGGAAAATGATATTAAAAAACTAGAAACTATATTTATTTCAACTAGAGATAATAGAGCGTTATTGGAGTTACAAGCTAAAAGGAGGGAATTGGAAGGAATTCATTTAGAAAGAGTGCAACGAAATTTAATGTACTTAAAGAGAGAATATTATGAGCATAATAATAGAAACTCCAAGTGCTAGCAAGAATGACGCAAATTAAGAAGAATAAAAAGTGATAGGGGTAATACAGGATCAAAGGGGTAAAAGATGTAATAAAATGAAAGAAAAGCTAGAGGCATTTCAAGAGTATTATAAGAATCTTTATACAAGTAACAACCCATCTATAAGTAGAATTTATGAGTAAGGGAAAATACCATAATAAAAATTCAAAATGAAGATAGTGTAATGATGGATCAGTTAACAACAGATGAAGAGATAGAGAGAATTATAAATGAATTGAAGATATGTAAAACACCGGGAACTGATGGAATAGGACCAGAATTTTACAAACTGTTTAAGAAATTATTAATATCTGGAATGAAAGAATTATTTAATAATATTATTAAAGGAGGGGGAATTCCACAGTCTTGGAAAGAATCAATAATAGTATTGATTTTAAAACCGAATAAAGATCCAACATTTATGGATTCATATAGACCAATTTCATTGATTAATCAAGACACAAAAATATTCACAGCAATCATGGCCAATAGATTAAATAGTTTTGTAGGAAAATATATAAATAAAGATCAGAATGATTTTGTTAAAGGTAGACATATGGCAGATTTGGTTAGAAGAGTTATGAATAATATGTATTTAGCAAATAGTAAAAAACGGAAGGTAGGAGTAACTTCATTAGATATTTTTAAAGCTTTTGATATGGTAGAATGGAGTACATTAAAGATTTTAATTAATCAGTTAGGTTTTAGTGCTCAATTCAGCAATATAATAAATCAACTGTATGCTAATAATAAGGCTAGAATATTAGTAAATGATGGAATAACAGAAACTGTTACCCTGGGCCGAGGAACTAGACAAGGTTGCCCGTTATCTCCAGTTTTGTTTATACTTATAATGGAAATGCTGGCTAATGTAATAAGGAAGGATAAAGAACTAGAAGAGGTTGAAGAGGGGAAGTCAAATAAAATTAACTTATTTGCTGATTATACATTATTAATAATTAAAAACCCATTGATTAATATTTATAAATTACAGAAGCATTTAAAGGGGTTTGAGGCAGTAACAGGATTAAAGGTTAATTGGAACAAATCTGAATGCATGTTGTTAAATTACAGTGAAGAAGAGAAAAAGTTGTTTAGGGAAGTATTTAAAGGTAAATTAGTAAATAGCATTAACTATTTGGGGATAAAATTAGCATGGAGCTTACAAGATATGTTTAAAATAAATGCTGAGAAAGTTAAGAAAGAGATTACCAAACAAATAAAAGAGTATCAAAAACTAAAGATTTCTTGGTTTGGAAGGATTTCAGTATGTAAAATGAAAATTATTCCCAAACTAAATTTCCTATTCTGGATGTTATCTATAAAACGGGATGAAAGTGAACTTAAAGGGATTCAGGGGAAAATTAATATGTTTTGCAACTGCAATAAAAAAGCTAGGATCAATAAGAGGTTATGGTATATACCACAAAAAGAAGGTGGTTTAGGGTTACCTAACATTAAGCTATATTACATAGCCAATCAGTTAAGACATATTCCAGATTTAATAATAGGAGATGATAACCTAATTTGGAGAGACTTAGAAATTAAATCAAAAGAGAATATTTTTTTAAGGAGGATGGTAAAGTTCAGGTGAAAAAGATAAGTAATCCATTCTTGAAAAATACTATGGAATGTTGGAGGAGTTTTAGGGAGTTTTAGGGAAGCCCATTGGTTTCACCCTTGATACGAATAACAGAAATTAAGGATTTCCCAGAAAATTTAAAAGGGAAGTTAAACATGCTACTGCATGATAAAAAAGTTATATACTTGCGGGAATGGTTAAAGCAAATGCAGAATAGAGAAAGTATAAAGGAGAAATTGGGAGGAAATATTTCCTGGCTGAACATTATACAACTGGAAAAATGGACTAAAAAATGGATAACTAAAGTAGGAGAGTATAGAAAATTGACCAGATTTGAAGAAATTATAGATAGAAGAAATGAGATTGAAAATAAAGAACAGAGGAAAGGAATTGTAAGTGAGATATATAAAATATTAATTCAGGATGATAATGAAAAAAATAAGCTAAGAGAGATTTGGCAAGAAGACATTAACAAAGAGATAAATAAGGAAGATTGGGGGAAATTGTGGAAGAAAAGAATAGTGAAAAATATGTCAGTGAGAGTTAAAGAAAATTGTTATAAAGTATATTGGAGATGGTATATAACACCGCAAAGTTAAATATAATAAATAAAGAAATATCTCCTATTTGTTGGAGATGTAAAAAAGAGAAAGGGACATATTTACATATGTGGTGGACATGTGAGAAAAGGAAATTGGAATGGAATTTGGTTTTCAATGAAATGCAAGAAATACTAGGGAAAAAGATTCCAATGTCCCCCCAGTTGGCACTGTTAAACATAGTTGCAGATATTCAACTGAAGAAAGAGGAGGGCGAATTGGTAATTATAATGGTTACGACTGCAAGGCTGATGTTTGCCAAATATTGGAAATCTAATAATCAATTAGTAATGGAAGAATGGTATAAGGAGTTATGGAATTTAGCTATTAATGATAAATTGACCTGTGAAATTAAAATTAGGAAAGGGCTGAACAAATCTAATGATTTTAATGGAACATGGGATAAATTATTGGTATATGTATTTCAAAAAGACAAGGGGTATACACCTGGAGAAGACTCAATGTACTTCTGGAGAGAAACGGGCTGGTCAATACCATGAAATTGTAATCTTGTTTAAGTCTCGAGGGGCGTGGGTTGCACTGGGTTTATGTCTGCACATTGTTATATTTTTGTATACTGTTGTTTTGTTACTTTTTATTCTTATGTTATTTTGCTGTTTTATCTGTTCTTTTATAAATAAAATTAAAAAAAGATACAAGCATGTTTCCGGAACGAATTATGTTAGTAAAACAAAGTAATACTGCATATAGTAATTACAGCTTGCTGAACAAATTAAGTGTAAATGAAACATGTAAAGGCACTTTCCAGATAATCATCTGCATTAATAGAAGGAAAAGCAGTTTGACGTGAAAGGTCATGTGAACTTCCCTTTGATTTAGTTTCATGGCTGCTGTAGCTGCAGTTGTGTAATGGATGATGACATCATTAATCCGTTTGCCATTACCAGGAGATTTAAAACTCTTCTAATCAGTGGTTTTTTTTTATTTAAAGAAATTGATTTGTTTGCTACCTTTCTCTTTCGGAGCGTTCTTCAAGCAGAACATAATTGGTTAGAGCACAGCAGAAGGGGGATCTGGGAGAGGGGAGGGGATGATGGGCTGTTATTCTATTGAGTGTTTGAAAAGTCGCTGTCCCTGCCACTTGCCTTCTTACCTAGGACCGCACTGTGTTGGCCCAGAATCACATTTGTCTGATGTATCTGAAGACATGGGTTGCAAGCCTCAAAAAAGCTCCCAGGGAATGAATATTGTTTATCTCAAAGATGCTGGGGTACAATTGCATTTTGTTTCCCCTTTACCTCTCTAAATTGACCCCATAAGTGTAGCAAAAACAAATGCTTTCTTGGGCAAGTCTTTGTAAAAGAATGATAGTTGTCCCTGAATTTTCAAAAACGGTCCTGTTCGTACCTAACAGATTTTCAAAAATGGTCCTATTCATACCTAGCAGAAAAATGCAGCAGTGTGTTGATGGAAGATTTCCCATCAGCAGATATAAGGACAACAAGCTACTTTCCCCTTCCCTCAGTGCTGACTTGAGAATATCCTGAATGGCAGAGAATTTATGTAGCAAGAGCAACCCATGGCGTTCCCCCGGTTACTATCACCATAAATGCATGAACAGATCAGACTTGTGGCAAGACGTGTGAGCCCTTCCTCAGTGGGGCGTGGTCTGGGGCAGGAGAGAGAGAGGAGAGGCACATGGAGAAGGGGAGGCATCTCTCTCTGTTTTCGCTTCATCCAGGACCCCCACACGGGCCAGTTAGGAGATGATGCCGGAAGAAGGTGCCCTTGGCAGAAAAGGTTCCTTACCCCTCATCTGTACCAAGAAACCCCTCTTGGGTTGTCCCCCCCCCACCTCCTATTTTAAGCAGGTCGTGTAGGGCAGCTTTCAGAAAGGTGCCCTTTTAGGATGAGAGTATGTTTGTATTGTTAGTGGCTGCTTCTTAGCTCTTTATATGGCTGTTAGCCAAAGTCTGATCTTAGCAGTTTCTGGGAATGATGCATCATATTTTAATTTTAGCTTTCTTCCATTACAGAAGAAAAAGTATTAAGAGCACTGGCATTTAATGCCATCAGAATATGTACTTTCCACAGCATTGCAAGGTTGTTGGTTTTTTTTAAAAAAAATTCTGAAACAGTTGTTTCTCATGGAGTCCAGTGTTTAAGTATGCAATCTGAGTAGGTAGTTGTATAGACCAATAAAATCCTAACAACAATTAAAGGGCCTGGGACCTCTAAAGACACAAAACACTCAACACTGGCATTTTGACATTTTTATATCTCTATGTATTGATGTTTTACAAAATATTTCACAGAGTACACAGTATATTGTGCCAGTGCAGTTATTATCCCCATAGTTCTGATAGCATGAGATCAGAGGTTGAGGCCAAAAAGCAGTGCCTTGCTTACAACCATCTCACAAGTTTATGTTGATATCAAATTTGAACTTAATCATTCCTACACTTACCTTTATAGTATTAGATCATACAAAATCCCAGTGTCACTTCTGTCACTGACATGCCACTGGACCCTCCTTCAATCCTATTACTCTCTAGACTCTGTATGAAGTTCTTGCATCTCGCCTCGGTAAGTGAAGGCACATGGAAAGAGGGGTGAATCGTTGTAGCCAGTCCTGTCCTGATTTACAACTATAAGTGAACAGGAGTACTGCCTTTGGGATACAAAATGCTGGAAAATCAGCTTCCATATTTTGGTTAGAAAGTCCTAAGATAGACTGTTGCTGTAGACTGGGAATGCAGATTTGAAAAGCCATGCTTTCAGGTTCTGATCTTGCCATTCCTCCCAGTAATGCTGCTGCAAAAATAGGCCATTACTGGCACCCCATTGACCCTCTCTTTGTCTGATGTCACAGCTGATGTCAATTTTGTAGGGGGGCGGGCAGATGAACCAAGTAATTTTTTTAGAATTTGAATGTAATTTGAGAGAGGCATCATTGCCATTGTATATGTATATATTTGTGATACCCCCTTGTCTTTAGTCAATATATGTACCAAAACATTACACAAAATTTACTTATAACAGTTGAATAGTTTTTAAGCTTTAATGATGAACCACTATGGATGTTCTTTTTTGGGACACAAGGTGGGTCATGATATCAAGTTAAAAATAACAAAATAAAAGTGGCAATGGTGGAAAAATCATGAGAGGAAATGCTTTACAGTGTTATGCAGCCATCTGGATGTGAGGGTTAGAACACTCTATGGTTATTCGTTTCCACTCAGCTCTGAGTAGAACATATCCTGGAATAATGAAAGAAGTGCATTTTGGATCAGACCTTTTGGCATGTTATATGCTCCAAATTGTAAAACAGAGTCCCAAAATGGGTGGCTTCAATATTTATTGGAAGCCATGTCATAAATATCTGTGTCTGGGAAAATGGTTTGTAGCCACCCAGGCAGGTTCTGAAATAATTATGAACATAAGAACATAAGAAGAGCCATGCTGGATCAGGCCAAAGGCCCATCTAGTCCAGCTTCCTGTATCTCACAGTGGCCCCACCAGATGCGTCTGGGAGCGCACGAGACTAGATATCTGTCTCCTGATACCAATACCGCTGCATCTGGCCCCTGAAGGACCCTGTTTTTAAGGCTGGAGGTTACACATCTCCATCATGGTTTGTAACCTGTGATGGACTTTTCCTCCAGGAATCTGTCCAATCCCTTTTCTTTTAGTCTTACTGACGCCACACTTTTTGTTTTGTTTTGTTGGTGCTGTTGAAGCAAATCAGCATGATGATCTCTCTGAAAACTTATATCTGTCATTCTATAATACTTTAAAAAACTGATCTCTCAGTGGAATTCCTTGAGGGGGACCTCTGCCCACAGAGATGCTTCTGTCAACAGCAGTACAATGACCTTCTCCGCTACATCCCTCTATGCATTCCCAAAATGTTCACCAGAGGGCAGGGAAATCCTTTGAAATGGATCCTGGGGTGGGCATTGGTGGATGTAGGACAGCTTGGAAAGGTTCTTTTCATGCTTGCAGCTTGATATTGGGTTTTTATCCCTGTGTCTTTCAATATGAATTATTTAGGTTCTGCTTTGTCAACATGGACACCCTCATAATAACTTATACTCTGCTTGTCCTTTGAAAAGGTAGCCTTAAGATGCAATCACTTTCCTTAGATTTTTCTTGTTCTTCTCTTTTCTGTCCCCTGTTGTCTTTGCTTCAGTGGCTTACCTTCCAAAGTTTGCAGCTGCTTTCATCTGGGCTTTGCTGGTGTGGTTTTCCAAACATCCTACATTCTAGACCACCCCTGAGTTCAGGCTCCATCTCTGGACAGCAGGATCCAGAATAGTCCCATCCAAGCTCTGGCTGCAGATTAGAACTGGGGCAGACCTTTGTTATGTTTTAGGGATACTTGCCGCAAACCTGAGATGTGGATGGACCCTGCCCAACTTAGAGGCTGCAGGTTGCCTCTGTGTTCTGCTTTCACCTACACGTGCTGGGGAAGCGCTGTGCCAAAACATGACTGCCAAACAGTGAGAGATTGAGAGAGAGAGAGAGAGAGCTCTTTGTGTTCTGCCTCATCCTGACTCTTTTTTTGCTTTCCTCTCTTTCTTGTCACTATAAATGAGAGCAACTGTTATCTCAAAGCTTGATCAGAAAAGTGAAACCTTATACGTACTTAATTCAGGTGTAGTTTTACCTGTGCTTAATTAACAGTTCTGTTAAAGTTTAACAAAGAGTATTTGTGAACATTCATGGTCTGTTGTTGCATCCTTTGCCAGACCACAACAAAGAACACCCCCCTCTCTCTTTTGTAGAAAGGATGTGATGTGGAAACGGTTGCATATTGAAGCTGTAATTCATGAACAGCATGTATGAACTGATATGTAGACTCATGCTGGCAGCTGAGGAATCTGTGGTTCTATGATACATTTTTGACTTTCCAGTACTGTAGCTTCCTTTCTGCTTCGGATGAGCAGGAGTGGCAAAGAAGTGGGTTCATATTTTACTACTCTGAAGCAAGGAGCAGTGTCTAGTGGCCTTCCTTAGTTTGGTGCCTACCAGATGTGTTGGGTTCAGTTCCCATCGTCGTCAGCTCTTGTAACCACAGGCAGTAGCTGGTGGTGGTGGCAACCGTAACTTAGCACAACATCAAGGGCACCAAGGTAGAGGGTGCCGCAGTACAGCCCAGTATACGCTCAGGAAGTATACAGTACCTGCATCTTGGCTGCACCACAAAGCAAAGCTAGCTTTGTATCTGCAAGAGGATTTTGTGGGTGGAGAAGCAATGTATCATGATGCAAGTTACATGTACACTGTCTCAAACAATCCAGATCAGAGTTTCATTTATCCTCTCAGTGGGTGGTAGGCCTAATTTTCAAAATGCGTCTACAAAACACCTTTCTGGGTGAGTTATCAGTATTTCATTTTTTTTTTAATTTTTAAAGACAAACAAACAAATAACAATACTAGTGCATCCCCCCCCCAGGACCATCCAGTTCTTCCGTGAGTTCTTCTTTATTACTCCAGCGTCTGTTGTTCTAATATTTTTCTCAAAGTCCTCTTCTCCAGAACTGTCTTGAAATATTCGTCGGTTCTTTCCCCTTCCCTTCTACTAATACAAAGTCTATAAATTTTCCCCAAATGTCAAAAAAATGTCTTTTTTCATTTCTCCTCGTTTAACTTTTAGACTACAAGACCATTTATCGTTTATAGCTATATCCCAGAGTTCGTTATACCAATCTTCCATCTTGTGATCTAGTTTGGATTTCCAGTTTCTTGCTATAGTTAATCTGGCGGCTGTCATAAGATTTGCTATTAGTTCCTTGGTTGTAACATCATAATCTTTACTAGTTGACAATGATAACAATGCTGTCTCTCGATTACAATCGGTATCTACTTGAATCATCTCACTTAGCTTTAAAAAAAACCATTTTCCAAAAGTTTTGAACTATTTCACATTCCCACCAGAGATGCATGTATGTACCTATCTTTTTTCACATTTCCAGCAAATCTTAGAATATTCAGTGGTCATTCTATTCAACCTAATTGGCGTCAAGTACCATCTAGAAACCAATTTAAAGTAATTTTCTTTTATCCCAACCGATAATGATCTCAAGATTCTCATGTTCCAGATTTTCCCCCAGTCTTCTTTTTTTATCTCTACATTAAGGTCTTGTTTCGAGACCTCTCTCAGAGAATCTGACTCCTTCACTTCCAGTGAGTCCCCTATTATTTTTTATATTTTACGTACTAGTCCTTTCTCTATATTGTCCTGGTCGGATTCAAGCGATAATAAAAACTGTTCAAACTTTGTACATTCTCTAAGTTGACTGTTTCTTCTGACCCAATTCTTTGTCCATTTTTCTAACTGGATATAGTTTATCCATATTAAATCACTAGATTGCAAAGTGGTTTTTATGTCCTGATTTGTTCTAATTTTGGCCAACCAGTCTTTTAATCTGGCTATTTTCTTAGCTTTAAATAACCCTAAATAATGTTTCAAATTCGTAGGAAAATTTTCCAAGTCTGTTACTAAACATAATGGGGAACCCTTCGGTGATAAGATTTTTCTATATTTTCTCCATGTAGTCATTAAACCTTCAGGAGGGGATTCTCAATCTCTACCTTATTTTTAAAGTCACTGAACAAGAATTTATTTATTTCCCCTTTATGTCTAATGACTCCAGCTCCCACCATATTACCTTTCTCTGGTTTGAATAAGATTTCTCCCAAACAACTGATTTGATTAGCTATATAATAATTTCTTAGATTGGGTATACCTAATCCTGGTTCTTTTTGGGATCTATACCACAAACTTTTGTTTATTCTTGATTTTTTCCCACCATTACAGTACCTATTTATCATGTCTTGGAGAGTTTTAAGATCTTTTTCTACAAACTGAACAGGTAACATTCTAAAGATAAAATTAATTGACTAAAGAATTAAATCAAATACAGGTTAAAAGAGAGGAGGTTTTAGGACTAATCGATAAATTCAGGATTAACAACTCACCGGGCCCAGATGGCATCCACCCAAGGGTTATTAGGGAACTGAGAAATGAAATTGCAGATCTCTTAACGGTTATATGCAACTTGTCTCTTAAAACTGCCACAGTGCCGGAGGACTGGAGGATGGCAGATGTCACACCAATTTTTAAAAAAGGAAGGAGGGGGCACCCAGGAAACTACAGGCCAGTTAGCCTTACATCTGTCCCAGGGAAGATGATGGAAAGCCTCATCCAAGAGAAAATCTTAAAACACATAAAAGAACAAACCTTGCTGAGAGAAAATCAGCATGGCTTCTGTAAGGGTAAATCTTGTCTGACAAACCTTTTAGAATTTTTTGAAAAGGTCAACAGGCACGTGGATTTGGGTGAACTGGTGGATATAGTCTATCTGGATTTTCAAAAGGCTTTTGACACAGTCCCTCACCAAAGGCTGCTGAGAAAATTGCACAGTCAGGGGATAAGAGGACAGGTCCTCTTATGGATTGAGAACTGGTTGAGATCCCGGAAACAAAGAGTAGGTGTCAATGGGAAATTTTCACAATGGAGAGAAGTGAAAAGCGGTGTGCCCCAGGGCTCTGTCCTGGGACCGGTGCTTTACAATCTGTTCATAAATGACCTGGAGACAGGGATGAACAGTGAGGTGGCCAAGTTTGCAGATGACACAAAACTTTTCCGTGTGGTGAAAACCAGAGAAGATTGTGAAGAGCTCCAGAAGGATCTCTCCAAACTGGGGGAATTGCCAGGACCCTGCCTGTCATGGAACCCGCATGTGAAGGGTTAAATGCTGGAGAGCAGCAGGAGGAGCCTTGTAGTTCAACTCAGCAGGCAGCTGAGTCTGAGGACGCAGCTGAGGGCACATCTCCTCCTCCTATAAGGGCTAGGAGCAGGATCCTGCAAAGGAGAACTAACAGGAGAGCTAGGGAAAGGATCTTTAATGATAGGCATAGAATTAGATCTGAAAGCCCTGAGTTCTAGCAGGAGCCTTGCCAGAGATATGGGTGTGCTCCCTGTTTTAGGATAAAGCTAGCAAGTTTATCCTGAACCCTCTGTGGGAGCAACGCGTCACTTACCTTCCCACCACGTTCCTGTGTGTTATCCTGACTTTGTTTCCTGACCTTGGACTGGCTTTCTGACTACGGTGTTCTCTGTTTCCTGACCTTGGACCGGCTTCCTGACTATGATGTTTCTCTGTTTCCCTTGAACTTGGCATTTGGCTCTGTAAGTTATTCTGGATTGACTCGGACTGTACTTTGTACTTTATCTGGATTACAACTAAAGTTCCCAGCAAAGAACTGAACTTGGCTTGCTGTGTGTTCTGTGTGCGGGGCTTGACAGTTTGCTCCCACCCACCGAACTTATTCAAGCAGAATGGAGAAGGAGGGGGCTGTTGGAATGACTCCACTGGAAGTTTTGCAAAACCAAGTACTGTTTTTGTCACAGGCAATTGTTCAATTGCAGCAAGCTCCAGCATCATTACAGCCTCGTTGCCCTTTGCTGCCTCCTGACCGGTTTGAAGGCAAATTAGAGGAATTCCCTGCATTCTTGGCTCAATGCAAGCTGTTCATTGAGGTACGGGCTCAAGAATTTCCTACTGAGAGGTCTAAGGTCTGTTTTATCATCAGTTTATTGAAGGGACAGGCAGCTAAATGGGCGACTCCTTTACTCCTCAGTGCTTCACCTTTGCTGGATAATTATCAGGCTTTCCTGAACCATATTTCTTCAGCCTTTCAGAATCCCGTGCAGGCTGCTACCGCCAACAGGAGACTCAGAGCTTTGAAAACAGGGCAAAGACTCAGTGTTTGATTATACCACTGCAATTTGTTTGATAGCTCAGGATTTGCAGTGGAACGAGCTGGCACTGATTTCTCAGTATAGGAAATTTGGCAGATGAAGTGCTGGATGAACTCTGCAGGGTAGAACACCAAACACATTGCAGGAACTCATTACCTGTGTCTAGAATAGAAGGACGCCTGAAAGCCTCGTCTCTCTCGAGGCCAGAACTGCAAACAGCAGCCTCTGCCAGCTGTGTCTCATCTGCAATCCCGGAGGCCCATGAAGTGGATCCAGAGCCTATGCAACTGGGAGCTGCTCTACCACGCCTCACCCCAGAGGAAAAGGCAAGACGACGCTTTCATCATCTCTGCCTTACTGTGGGGGAGGAGGACAATTTCGCTCTAATTGCCCTTTGAAGCGTTCCTCAATAAGTGCTGCTATCTCTCCAGCAGTAAAAGGGCAGCTCCATCCTTGAAGGAACCCCGAGGAATGGAGCATACCGAAGGGTTCCCAGGCAATACTATCACATCTCAAGGACCTTTTCTGATACCTGTGACTCTAGGGCTCCCTGATTGGTCGGGGATTCCGTGTAATGCTATAGTAGACTCTGGGGCGGCCACTGTTTTGTGGATGCGGGTTTGTGTGGTACCATCGGATTCCAGTACAAAATAAGGACACCCTTTGTTAGTAAATCCATTGGGGGGTCGTTACTCTTCGTTTTTGGGCCGGTAGCTCAGGAAACCTGTCCCCTTACTCTTCAGGTAATGGATCATAATGAGCAGATTAGCTTTAATGAAAACCCGAATGCCCCGGTTTCCCTCTTGTTTTGGGACTTTCCTGGTGGCGAGCTCATAATCCACTGGTGGATTGGGTGCAAGGGGAATTATATTTCAAGGTTCCCTTTGTTCAAAGCAACATTCCTCTACTGTACTGGCATCTGCCCATGATACATCTGCCCTCTGTCTTGCCTCAGGCATACCAAGACTTTGCAGATGTTTTTGAGGAAGGGGGGGGCCGGCAAGCTACCTCCACATCGACCCTATGACGTGCCATTGATTTGTTTCCTGGGGCACCTCTTCCTGTGGCGCGAGTTTATCCCATTCCGAACCAGAATTAGAAGCGTTGAGGGCTTTTCTAGATAAAAATCTTCGACGTTGGTTCATACGGCCTTCCAAATCACCATTGTCCGCACCAGTGATATTTGTCAAGAAGAAGGGAGGGGAGCTTCGTCCTTGTAATGATTATAGAGCACTAAACAAGATCACTATTAGGGACCGGTACCCTTTACCCTTAATCTCTGAACTTTTGGACCGGTTGA
Organism: Phrynocephalus vlangalii; assembly: GCA_037367305.1. Lineage (NCBI taxonomy): Eukaryota > Metazoa > Chordata > Lepidosauria > Squamata > Agamidae > Phrynocephalus > Phrynocephalus vlangalii. Next base: position 15,306 of record JAWVWN010002514.1, read on the forward strand.
AAGGGGCTAAGTGTTATACTAAGCTGGACCTTCGGGGGGCATATAATTTGGTACGTATCCGTTAGGGAGACGAGTGGAAAACTGCATTCCGGACCAGGTATGGTCAATATGAACATTTAGTAATGCCTTTTGGTCTGACCAATGCACCCAGTGTGTTTCAGAGGATGATGAATGACATTTTCCAGGATCTCCTAGATCGTTGTGTGATTGTGTATTTAGATGACATTCTGATTTACTCCGCTGATCCAGCTCAACATGTTCAAGATGTTCGTCAGGTCTTACAGCGTCTTCGGGAGAACGGACTCTATGCTAAGCTGGAAAAATGTGAGTTTAACATTGAAGAAGGTGAATTCCTGGGGCATATCATTTCTCCCCAGGGAATCCGCATGGACCCCAAGAAAGTAGAGGCTGTGTTGTCATGGCAGCAACCACAAAATCGTAAGGACCTGCAACGGTTCCTTGGTTCGCTAAACTACTACCGTCAGTTTATTCCTGCTTACGCCAATATTGCTGCACCTTTAAAACCGTCTCCTTCGTCCCAAAGAGCCTTTCCGGTGGACTCCAGAAGCAGAGAAGGCTTTTCTACCTTGAAAACCCCGCTTTAACCTCGGAGCCTTTACTTCGCTACCCTGATCCACAACTGCCGTTCATAGTGGAGGCTGACGCATCTAGTGTTGCCCTGGGAGCAGTATTATCTCAACAAGAGGATCCCTCCCAAACCCCGCATCTCTGTGCCTACTATTCTCGCAATTAAAACCCGCAGAGAAGAATTATACGATCTGGGAGCGTGAACTGTTGGCCATCAAAACAGCTTTTGATGTATGGAGGCATTACTTGAGGGAGCTCGACACCCTGCAAGTGTTAACTGATCACAGAAACCTGGAACATTTACAAACAGCTCGGCGATTGTCTCAGCGACAAATCCGGTGGTCTTTATTCTTTTCCCGGTTCGATTTTTGTATCAAGTATATTCCTGAGGCTCAGAATAAGAAAGCTGATGCATTATCTAGAAAACCTGAATATGCGGCACCAGTGAAAGAGACCTTAGTGGCACCCATCTTGCCTCCTTCTGTGTTTGCAGCCACAAATCCGTGTCCCAGCTTGGCAGAAGAAATCCGGGAATCTCAAGCTCGAGATCCATGGACTCAGCAACGTTTTCAAGAACTTCAGAATGGGGAGCATGGAGAGTTTTCTGCACAACAAGGTATTACTACATCGAGGGAGGTTATATGTTTCCTGCTAGGGCCCCTTCGTAACCAGGTATTGCATCTATCTCATGATTCTTTACCTGCTGGACACTTTGGAAATTTACAAAACCCTGCACCTCCCACAAGAGAGTTTTTGTTGGCCACAGGTCCTGCTGATGTTCCCCCATATGTGGGGTTTCCGTAATTTTTTTTGGGGAGCAAAAGGATTTGGGGGCAAACCCTAGGTCGTTATCCTTTTCCAACACCCTCGGCCCCGGAATGCTGTCTCCCTAGATTTACTGGGTTTCCCCGCTCAAAAGGGTTTTCCTGCATCCCGGGCTTGTAGATTTATTCACCCAAAAAGGCCCACTTGTTTCCCTTTTCCTAAATCTCCACCGCAGCAAAACATCATCATTATTTACAACACCTCTTGGCTTCAGGGTTTTCCTGAACACCTTATTTCGGTTGTGGACCCCAATTACCTTCGTTTCGGAAAGAAATGCCAAGGCACTGGAACCCAAATTCACTTGTCATCCGCTTATCACCCCACAGTAAATTTGCAGATGGCGCCCAAAAATGCCACTTTGAACAATATTTACGTTTTATACTGTTATAACAGGACAATTGGGCGGATTTTTCCCTTTACTGAGTTTGAAAAAAACAATCGTACATTCACCACTCGTCAAACCCCATTTGGCCAACTAGGGGTAAAACCTCGGTACATTCCAACCACCCTTCCTTCCACCTCTTGCCACTACCGATCTTATACCCAAGAATTTCAGGCATTAAAGAATTATTGAAAGAACAACTCAACATGCCAAGGAAGCATATAAAAAAGCAAGGATCAAAAAGACAAGAAGGTCCACAGTTAAATCCAGGCATAAATTTTGGCTCCCCTCCCCGATATTTGAGACATCCGGGGCGATCCCGGAAACTAGTCCTCGATTCAGGGCCCTTACCCATCCAGAAAAAAAAAACCCAGTGGGTTCCGTCACAATTACCTCACCCTCCATATTCACCCGTGTTCCATCGTTCCCCTTGGTCCCAGCCAAAGATCCTGACCCCAACCACCCCCAAAATCCTAAACCCTCCCCACCGATCTTAGTAGAAGGAAAAAGGGGAGTTGAGGTCCGCCAAAGTTTGGACCCGGGGATACGGGGGGGGGGGGGGTTGCAATATTAGGGGACTGGGAAGGGTAGGACCGGAAAATTCGATTTTGGGGAACCCGGGTGCTAACTTACATGCCCGGAGTTTTTTCGCAATTTCAGAAATTATCCAGTAAACCGGCCCACGGAAGAGGGGGGGGGGGGGCCCGGGCCCCTGCTGAAAAGGAACCCGCATGTGAAGGGTTAAATGCGGAAGCAGCGGGAGGAGCCTTGTAGTTAAACTCAGCGGACTAAACTGGGGACGCAGCTGGGGGCACATTCCTCCTCCTATAAGGGCTGGGAGCAGGACCCTGCAAAGGAAACTAACGGAGAGCTGGGAAAGGTTTTTTAAGAAGGCGTAGAATAACTAAAAGCCCTGATTTTCTAGGGGGGCCCCTTGCCAGAGATAGGGGTGTGCTCCCTTTTTTTAGGATAAAGCTAGCAAGTTTACCCTGAACCCTCTGTGGGAGCAACGCATCACTTACCTTGCCACCACTTCCTGTGTGTTTCCGACTTTGTTTTTTACCTTGGACCGGCTTTTTTGACTAGGGTTCTCGTTTCCTGACCTTGGACCGGTTCCTCCCCACAACGTTTCTCTTTTTCCCTTTTGAACTTGGCATTTGGCTCTGTAAGTTATTTGGATTGACCGGACTGTATTTTGTACTTTATCTGGATTACAACTAAAGTTCCTGGCAAAGAATGAACTTGGCTTGTGTGTGTTCTGGGTGGGGGGTTGACAGGTTTTATCGATTTTCACCATTCGTGGGTTTTTTTGGAAAGGTCTTGATAGACTTTTCACAATTTGTCTTTCCCTCTTCAAAAAACCGGATTTGCCTTTTAGAAACATGAGACGTTCTTTGTTTACTAAGGGAAATCTGACTATTATTGGTCTTGGAAATTTCCCTTTTCTTGATTTTCCAATAATGAATCCTCTTATGTCTTCTCTGAAGTTTCTAGGTAAAAAGATTAAAGCATGCCTTCAATTCCACACAGAAGAATTCTCCCCCCGGGAGCCTGAAATTTAGTCCCTCCGTGCACGCTTTTTTCAGAAAAGCCAAAACCGAAAAAACTAAGTTTTAAAAAAAAATCAGGTTTAATCTAACTCTGGGGGAAGATATATTGCTTTCTCTGTCGCCCAAAAAGGGGGTTTAAAGGGGGTACTTTAAATTTCAGGGTTTCCAAGGGCTTTAACAGTAAATTTTAAAGCTTTTCTCATCTAAAAATGGATTTTGTGATCAAGGGGCCCCCGGGCCCAGGGTTTTTTGTGGGCAAAAACCGTCCTCCCGGGGAAATTTAAAATTCTTAATAAAAAACCAAATTTTCATAGCCCCCTTCCCAAAAATTTTTGGGATTTTTAGTCCCCAAAAAACCGGAAAAACAAAAAATTTTTTACCTTTTTTTTTTAAAAAAAAAACCCCGGGGAAAAGGATTAAAGTGGGTTTTTTAAAAATTTTTGGTTTTTGGGTTTGGGAAGGTCTTTTTGGAAAAAATTTAAAAGAAAAATTTTCCGGAAATGGGAAATTTTTTAAGGTGTTGGGGCCGGGTTTTTTTTTTAAATTTTTTCCAGGCTTTGGTTAAAAATTAGGTGGGGGGTGTTTTTTGATTCCCCCATTAAAAAATTCCCAAAATCCACCCCCATAATTTTAAAAAAAAATTTAGGTTTTTTTTTTTGCAATCAAACCTCAATTAAAGTAAAAATGATTTTTTTCAAAACCAAGGGGGGAAATTTTTAAATTTAAAAGGTTTTATACTTCCCCCCCAAAAATTCCCTCATAATTTTTTAAAACCCTTGAGGTTTTTTGGGGCACACCTAAAATTTAAATAAGCCAAGATGGAAAAAAAATTTTTTGGGGCCCTTTTGGGGGTATTTATTACTTTTTTTAAAAAACCTTGCTTCCCCCCCCTTGGCCATTCAAACTTGATTTCATGACAAAAAAATTATGAGACAGGGTTTTTTAGTTCTCGGGGGTGGTTTTTCCCTTTTTGAACTGAGGGAAAAAAAAATAAAAAAACTGGGGGAGAAATGGGGAAATTTTAAATTTTCTGATTTAAAAAATAAAAAGCCCCAAAATAAGCTGCTCCCGGGGGGCCTTTCCTTTGAATTTTTTTTTAATTAAAATTTCAGGGAGGGGAGGCATGAAAAAAATTCGGCAAATATTAAAAGGGAAAAAGGGGGAATCGCCCCCCCCCCCCCCCTCCCTCCCCTTCTTAAAGGTTTTTTTTTTCCTTTTCCCAAAAGGCCCCTTTCATTTTGACTAAAATGCAAAATTTTTTAAAAGCTTTTTTTTTTTAATTTTTTTTTTAATTATCCATTAAATTTTTTTGCCCCCCCCTTTTTCCCCCAAAAGGTTTTTAAAAATTCCCGTAATGCTTCAGTGGGCAAAAAAAAAGGTTTTCTAGAAAATGAGGCATAAACGGGCCTCTTCCATAAAGGGTTCCAAATACCCCCCCCCCCCCCTTTAAAAAAAGCATAGCTTTCTATTTTTTTATCTGTGATCCAGGGCGACAATATTTAAGTGGGGGGAAAATTAACATAAATTGGTGCATCGGGGCTGAGAGCATAGAACCCTATCCTATTGGGGAATTATTTTTCTTTTTCTGAACACCCCCCCCCCATTTCCCCCTTTTTTTTGGCTTTTTCATTTTTCCCCTTTCAGGGATAACAGGGTACTTTTTGTTTGCGCAGAGAAGATACCCGGGGCATAAAAATTTTGTATCCCCTGAAAAGGCTTGCCCTTGGCTGGCAGAACCCAAAAAGGGTTTAGTTTTTTGCCCTGGTTTATAAAAGCTTTTCTGCCACATTAAAATTTTTTCCAATTTTTGGAGTCAATATAACAACATTGACCCCCTTTTTCTGCTGGGGCCCTTTTTGCTGCTGCTGTTGGGATATCACCCTTTTTCCCCCACTTTACACACACACACCCCCCACACCCACACACACACACACACACACACACACAACATCACATCATCATCATCATAAATCATCATCATCTATTCTCATTTTGGCCTCCCTTTTTAGCTATTTTTTCTGTATGTTTCCAACCAAAATTCTAGCCCCCCTTTAGAACTGATTATAGGGACTGATTTTGTACAGCAGTTTTTTAAATTTAAAAGGTGATGTAGAACATTTTACTTTTCTGTTCTCTGGGGGTTTAAAAAAAAACCCAAATGTCTCCAAATCTTTTAAAAACTAGTAATATGAAAAGGGCTGAAAATGTTTTCTCCATAAAGTATCAGTGGGGAAGCAATTTGCCTCTCTTGAACCCCTTTAGATAAGTCAGGGCAAAAAACTAAAGTCATAAAAAGAAAAGGAATTAAAACAGAAGAAAAAAAAAGGATGAAGGATTAAAATTTTTTTTTTTAATCTAACATTTTGTCAGATTTAGTTTAAAAAGATTTGGGTGGGTGATGAAACCTGTTCCTTTCTGTTTTGGGTTTTAATTCTCTCTGTAAGGGGCAGAGGATGCTCTAATAATAAAGGGTGGGTCATTTAGGGGACAAAAACCTCTACTGACCTCAGACTTAAAAACAAAAAAGTAAATTTGGGGGAAAAAAAAAGAAATGGATTGGACGTTGGGTTGCCCCCCGCGCTTTTGGGGCCCATCCCACTGCACAGAGAACATGGCAGAGGTGAGTGGGAAATAAAGGGGGTCAGCAGTATGGCAGCAGCAAAGGCAGCGAGGGGGTGAAAGGGGGAAGGGGGGGAAAAAAGGGGGAGAAGTAAGCAAGCAGGGCCTGGGCGGGGTTGGGGGGGAAAGGGGCACCTTTTTTAAAAAAAAAAATTTTCCAAAACCCAAAAAATGGAAGGGGGATCGCGCAAGCATGCACCGGGGCCCTTCCCCCCCCCCCCCTCCACAAACCCTTTAGGGGTGTAAGGGAAGCTGTGCATGGGCCCGCCTTACCAAGGAATTTCATTAAAATGTTCCCCCCAGAAAGGGTTAATTGATTTTCAATTGGGGTTTTCCCATGGGAAACCGCTGCTTCTTAAATTACAATTAATTTTTTTTCTTATGAGAAAATGCTTGGGGAAAAATAAAAATCATAAGTGGAGGGTTTTTGGTAGTAGCCCCAGGCACTTTCTCCGGAAAAAGAAACCTCGGCCTGTTCAAAGTTGGACACCCCTGCCTAAAAAACAGTAAAGGGCCCCAAACCCTTTTTAGAGACTGAGTGCCCAAAATGCTTTTAGAATCCACTAATTATTCGCATACGCCAATACAGCCTTTTAACCCCGAATAAAAGGGGTCTGTGAAGGTCATGTCAGGGCCCACAAAAGGGGGCTCTGAGTCCCAAACCTTTTGGCCCCCTTGCCTGGGTTTCCCACCCAACCCCTGCTCAGAATGTCTCAACCTTTTACCCCCCCGGGTTTTTTCCATGAAAAAATTTTAAAAATGATTAAGGCCCACCAGTCTTAAAACGGAAAAAAGGGGGTGGAGCCAAACACAAAAACAACAGAAATTTTGACATCATCAGTGGACATTTTTCTGATAAAAATTGAATTTCCCCCAAATGGCTGTGTTCTTGGCAAGTGATTTCTGTAACTTGGTTTTCCCTTTTTTTGGGGTCTCAGGGGATCTAAATGATGGTTTATCTTGCCTGCATGGGGGAATGCCCGGGACCCCCCCCCCCCCCCCCCCCCCAAGCTGAAACCCCCTTTTTTGGCAGAAAAACCCCGGGCCCTATTTTTCCTTGGGGAAGGGGCCCCATTTGTAAAAACATAATTTTGGATTGGAAAAGGGGGGTTTTTTCCCTTTTACATGGGGGCATATTATAAAAGGAAAAAAAACGGGAACTGCCCCAAAAACCCCAAACCCTTATTTTCCCTTTAATGTTTTAAATGATTTAATGATTTAATCTGTCGCCACAGTGCTGGGGCTTTAAATTTTTTGGCGGGGGGATTAATTTTTTTTTTTTCCCCCACCATGTGCTTTTTCCTTTTTCCCTTTTAATTTATCCATTAAACTTCATTCACTGCTTTTATTTTCATTATTTTTTTTTCTTTTTTTTTCATTATCGTCCCCTGCCTGAATGTTTTTTACATATCCTTTTGATTCCCCCCCCCCATTTTCCCAAAAACTCTTATCTTTTGTGGGGGCCTGGACCAAAGAGAAATAAAAATCCAATTTCCCCCCTCCCGGGGGCAAGTAGGGGGGAAGCTAAAAACTTTTTAATTTGGGCGTCTTTGCTCTTGTGCAGGGTTTAAAGGGCTTCAATCAACACTCCCCGGGGGCCCAAGGCTGCATGTCAACAGCTGCTGGGGAAAAAAAACCTTTTTTCCCCCATCACCTTCGGGAGGACCTTCAGGGGCCATTCCCTTTTTTTTCACAATGGACACCCCCCCTTTCTATCATAAAATAAACTCCACCGGGCATATTGTCCCCCTTTCCCCCAAATCATTACTCTCTCCCGCCTAGGCCCCCCGGGCTCAAAAACCAACAGTATTCCAGAACTCTCATCTCCAAAAAAGATCGGGGTTTTCAAGGTCTTTGAATTGCCAAAAAAATTTAATTCAGGGACCATTTTTTTAAAGAACACATCATCCTCCCAAAAAAAGGGGCATTTCCTCACTTTTTGGCCACCCCCCCCTTTCTAAAAAGGGTAGTTTTGGGGGGGGGGGTACCCCGTATCCCCCCCCACTTTTCAAGGGGCTGCCCGGGTTTTCCTCTAAAATCATTTTTCCCCAAAGAGTACTTTTTTTTAAACACCCCAAGCAGTTTCTCTCTGATCCACTAAAAGGGAAAACTCCCACTTTTTCAAAGTCCTATTTTTTACGGGGTTCTTCCATTCCACTGCACCCCCAACGGTTTTTGGGGGGGGATTTTTTTTTTTTTCACCTCTAACAGAAAGGATGGGCCCGAATAGGCTCGGTTGGGAGACAATGTAACCATAGGCCTTTAAAGGGGAAAAAATTTGGGCCCAAGGGGGTTTAAACCCACAAGAATGGGTTTTTAACTATGGCCTTGGTGGGGAAGGGTTTTTGATTTGTCTGGGTACTTTGGAAAGCACAGCCCGAAATAGCAATAGACTTTAACCCCCGGGGCCCACCACCCCTGTTTAGGGGGGGGGTTTTTAATTTCCCATTAATTTGGGTTTTCCCCTTTCTCCCCTCTCAAACCATCCCCTCTTCTTTTTTCTAATAGTGTACATCTTTAAAGAGTGGGCCCTTTTTCCCTTTAAATGGGGGTGTACTGCTGGGTTCTGGTCCTGAGCTGTTACCCCTTTCCCATGTTGGGCCATCCTTCTGTTTAATGGCTGTTTAATTTTTCCCCAAAAAAGAGGTTCTGAACACTCCTCACTGCTTGGAAAGCATATACTTTTTTTGCTCCTTTTTTTTGGTTTGGTATCGGGCCTTTTGGGGGGACAATCTCGGGCCCTTTGTTTTTTTTGTGGGTTTTAAATTTAAAAAGGGATTTGGGTTTTTTTTCCAAAAAAAACCTTTTTTAAACTTCTCCGCACTCCAGCCAAAGTAAGGAATACCAGGTTCTTCCCTCGGGGCTGGGTCTCAGATGAAACCCTTTTTCTTCTGGGATGGCCCCCCTGGGTTTGTTTTAAGGGGCCCCCTTTGGATATCCACAGGGCCCTTTAAATGCTGTCTTCAGGGGCCTGTCTTTCCCTTTTTCTTGGGGGTTTTGTGGAGGTGGGGATCTCTTGCTTTTTTACCCCCTTTTTATACACAGTTTTTCCCAAAGGTTTTTCAGCTTTAAAAACCCTTTAACTCTGACCCTCCATTCCCTTCACTTATAAAAGTCTCTATCCCTGCAAAAAATATTTACTTAATCCCTTATCATGAGAGGGTAGGGTTTCCCATGGGCCTGGCCCCCAAAAAGCCCCCAAAACAACACTAAAGGGAAAATTTTTAAATATTGGGCCCCCCTAAAAATTTTTCTTGTGTGCCAATATTTAAGCACATGAAAAAACATGCTTCTTCAGGGCACCCTTTAAAATTTTGTTTTGCGGTTACGTGAGGCACTTCTTTCATTGGGCTTTATTCTTAAGTAAGAATCATTAAAATTTTAACTTTTTTTGGGTTGGGGCTTTTAACTTTTTTTTTTTTAAAAAAAATTTCCCAACCCAAAAATTTTTTAGGGCCGGGGGTCGGGGTTTTGCATTGTTTGCCGACTCCAAATCCGACTCCCGGGACCCAAAATTTTCCCCTGACTCCAAATCCTCGACTCCGACTCCGCTCTTTACTCCACACCCGGGGTCCCCCCCTTTTTAAAAACTCTTTTTAATTTTTAATTTAAACTCTGTTTAATATACCCACACAATGCAAAATGTTCAAGGCTTCCCAAAAAAAGGGGTAGATAAAGGGGCACCGAAAAGGGTTTAAAAACCTTTCACAATGCCATGGACAAAGGGCCCTTTTTAATGTGTTTTTTTCTCCCATTTCCCTCATCCTGAGGGGTGTAAAAGGGATCCATGAGAAAACCCGTCACACCATACTAAAAATGGTTTTATCCTGGTTTCCCTTTCCCGAAAATAAAACAGCCAAAATTAAATCCGTTTTTACAAAACGATATTTAAAAGGGCGCACCTGGAGTATTGTTTTCAATTTTTGGTCACCGCATCTAAAGAAAGACATAGGGGAAAACGGGAAAAGGTGCAGAAAAAAACCCCACTAAAATGATTTTTTGGCGGGGGCACCCCCCTTTTTAAGAAAGGCTAAAACTTTTGGGGGGTCTTTAGTCTGGAAAAAGGCACCTAAAGGGGGATATGATTGAGAGTACAGAATAATGCGGGGGATAATAAATAAGGGAAATAGAGGGAACCTTCCTCTCACACAAAATACCAAACTGGGGACAAAACTCAAATTGGGGCCCGGGGGGACTAAAAACAAAAAAAAAGAAAATATTTTTTCACCCAGAAAGTTTTTTGTCTGTGGAACCCCCCGCCACAGGATGTGGTGATGGCCCCGGCCGGGGGTTGCCTTCAAAAGGGATTGGAGAGATTCCGGGAAAAAAAATTCCATCACGGGGTTTAAAAACCCCCTATGAAAAAAGGTGTTAAGCTCCGGCTAAAACTGGGTACTTAAAGGGGCCAAAACCGGGGATGGTAGCGGGAAAAGATATCTAGTCTCATCGCTCCCAGACGCATGGGGTGGGGCCCATTGAATTTTTAAAATATGGAGGGGTTTGGGGCCCCTTTTGGGCCCGTTTCCAGCAGGGGTCTTCTTATGTTCTTATGCTCAGATTACCAATATTCTTTCCCTTTTTGGAAACAGGTTAAACCCTTTATCCCCAGTCCCATGGGAAATTTTTGGGGCATCCAGATGTCTTTTAAACCCCAAATTCTAAATTCCTTTTCCTCTCCTTCTCCAGCTTTTAAAATACTTCAGGAAAATTTCCAAACTTCCCCCTCCAGATGTTTTGGACCACAACTTCCACATCCTTTCCCTTTGGGAAAATTTAAAAGGTTTGGGAATTCGGGAGTTGTGGCCCAAAAACATCAGGGGGGCCGAATTTTTGGACATGCCTGAAGTACTTCTTTTTCCCCCACCCAAATTATTAACATAGGGCTCAACTGGGGCCCTCCTTTGATTTTCCTTCCTGCTGCTTTTTTTGGCCCCTTGGGGCCCCATAACCTGCCCCCCTTGATTTGGGAACACCTACTTTACAGGATCGTGACGTGCAGTTCCCCCACCTTCTCTTCCCCCCAACCCCATCATTTTTTTACTTGCATTGGTCAGATATTACAGAGTGGACACAAAGGGGGCACACATCTGTTTCCCTTGACTCCCCAAAGTACCTTCCCCCCCCCCCCCCCCCATATCCCATGGTACATGTTATTAAAAAAACATCAAATTAAAGTTTTTTTTTGTGATTGATCTATGTTTAAGCCAATTCTTACATTTTGTGTTAAAGATAGGCATATAGGGAAACCCGAGGCAAGAAGCTGTAAATTTACTTAGTGCTTCCCCCCATTTTGTTTTTTTATAAAATATTTCTGAGGGGCCTTTTTTACCAAAGGCACACCGCATTAAAATCGTAGACAACCCCCCAACAAGGAAAGCAATCTGGGGCCCTGTAAAAATTTTTCCCGCCAGTAGGAGTGATGCCTTTTCCCCCCCCCCCCCCAAACATGCCCTTTGTTTGTTTTTTAAAAAAACCTTTCCTGGGGAAAAGATGTCTTCTAACGTATTTATCTCTCTTTTTTTTTTCCCCCAAAAGGCTTGTGGGCCCGGGGGGGGGGTCCCCTGAGGGTGCATACAGCCCCAGAAAAAAATGTGCTATTTAAACATGTACGGGGTTTAAAGAATTTTAGCCCGTGGAAAAGCAAAAAGGGTTTTTTGTGCTTCCTACCCCCCACCCCCCCCCCTTTTTTTTAGAGGAAGAGGAGCCAGGAGTCCCCCCTCTGCCTGTCCCGACCCCTTTTCCCGACTTTGATCTCCAAAGCATGTCTAATTCCCCATGGACTCCCGTAGGGCTTTAAAATTTTTCCAGACAGGGAAAAATTTTCTTTTCCCCCCTTTTAGACTGATTTATATAATGCTTCACGTGGGTTTTTTTTAGGCATTTGGGGAGACTTTAACTGTAACAGGGAAAAAAAACCCTCAGAGAAACAAATTAGGGGGTAGAAAAAAAGGTTTTTTTTAAAAGAAATCACCGGATAACCCCCAAAAACCCAAATTTCTTCTGGACTGTGGGTCAGGCCACCTTATTGATAACAGGACTAAGCATCTCTCAGTGGGGACAAAACAAGCAACAAAAAAAAACTTGTGTTTTCTTTTATGAACCAGCATTCTATCCTGTGGTTTTTTTTAAAGATTAAAATTTTTTTAAACTCATAAAGTTTGACCTGCTTTCCCCCTTTTAAAAAATCTCAAAAAACAATATGAAAAACGCCTTCCCGGGATAGGTGGCACACTTAAAAAACTTTAAATTTTTTTGGGGTTTTTGACAAGGCCTGCTTTCAATAAACCCAAAAACGAAGAGCAGAATTTTAAGCAATGTTGCTCAAAACCCTTTTTGGGTTTTAACCCCCCCTTATAATAGCCAAGTAACCGTGGCTCCTTACAACATTTTATAAAAAAGCATTTTTTAAAGAGATAACGGGAGCAAATTTTAAAAATTTCATTGGGACCCGACTAAAACAGCTCGCTTTTAAAAGCAATTCAACTTAAGAGCAAAAAAAAATGTTGGCATTTTAACTGCCGGGTTTCAAATTTTAGATGTGGTCTGCTGGGCTTACAATTTTTTTTTTTTTAAAAATTTTAATTTTTTTTTCCAACTTTTTTTGATAAAGGGATTCCCCAATTTAAAAAAGTTCGACTTAAGAGCATGCATTCAGAATGGAATTTAAAATTTTTAATCCCAGGGACCCTGTAGATTTCTTCATCCTTTTTAAAAAATTTTTTTGCTGATACCTCTTTGTTAAAGCCACTCCCCCATCTTTTAAGGGGTTCCTGGGGGAGTAACAAATGGGTTACATTTGGGGTTTTATTGAGTGATTTGGGGGTTCCCCCAGGAAGGGCACTATCATCCTTTCTTTTCCCATTGGAGTGGGCGCTCTATTGCTGCCTAAGGGGTGGATGCAGTGGGCCACTGAGGAAAGGAAGAGCAAAATTACTTCACAGGGTGGCACCCTTTTCCCCTCCTTCCAATATTTTTCCCTCTTTTTTCCACCTGCCGCGCCTCCTTGCTTTTTGACCCCGCCACTGGTCCCACCCCCCCTCTTCCCTGCCCCCGTTCTCCACCTACCGACACCACTAAACCCGGGAAAGGCTACTGCCACCACCAGAGAAGGACAGCACACGGTAGCAGGCCACAGATCCCAAAGGGGGGACCACTTTGGAGAGGGAAGAAGTTTGGGCTTTGGGGGGGGTACAATGAGGGGGTGGAGGATGCACACAAAAGGGGAACGGGGAAAGGGGGTTTTCAGGTTGGGGGTTTTATCCCCCTCCTCCGAAAACCATGGAACCCCCCTCCAAATCATTTCAGCCACAGCGGGTTCACGACCCACGGGGTTTGGACCCTGTATATTAGAGGAAAGATTCAAGTTTAAAAATTTGGTATCACATGATGTTTTACCTTTTTTAAACAGTGGCTAATTTATACAGTGGTCCCTCTAAACGAATTCAATTCATTCTACAGGTCAATTTGTTTTAGGAAAAAACCTCTTAAATCAGCTGTCTGTCGAGGGTGCATGGAACACCCTTTCCACTCCCATTGATTGAGAGGGTTTACCCCCACCCCAGCAAAGGGGGGCTTTCCCCCTTCTTTCGGGGTTTGGGCAGGGGAAAAGTTTCCCCCCTTTTGGGGCGCTCCAATTTTGGTGGGGACGGGTGAAGAGTGACTTCCCCGCTCGTCCCTTTCCTTTTCGGGGCAGCCACCCCCTTCGCCCAGGTCTCGTCCGAGCCATTTTGTGCAAACCCGCAAGGGGGGGGAAGCAAAGTGGTTGTGGACTCATTCATAGTCCCAGTTTACTCGCACCATGCAGCTTTGGCACCCAAAGTGGCTGCTCAAATAACCAGGGGATTACAGCCCACAAACCACACTGCCCCTTTGCCCCGGCTCTGTCTGAGCTGTTTCGGGAAAGATGGGGAATGGGACACGGCGCTTCAATCCTGGCTTTCTCCATGGTGTAACACCCAGGGGTTGGGGGCTACAAGCGGGAAAGCCAGGTGGCTTTTGAATTTTCATCCCACAAACCAAAGGGTTTTTGGGCCCGAAATTTAAAAGACGGGGCTTCCATCCTGGCTTTCCCATCCCAAATAGCACCCGACCATGGGGGCTACCCATGGGGAAAAACCGGGGTTGAAACCAAATCTGCCCAGGCAGCCTGAGCTGTCAAAACCACTGGGTTTTTACAAGTTCTACAGTTTTTTTCGCAAGCACCCCAAGCAAAATGCACCTTGCAAAAACTCCTGTCCTGGAAATTTCATTCGTCTTATGAAAAGTTCATCTTGAGGGACCACTGTATTATTATTTTCTAATTCTTTAAGCCCTTTAAATGACTCTTCAGTCTGACAGAATTTTTAAAAAAATTGTTTTTATTTGTCATGCCCAAATCTTCCCACCGTTAATTACACTCTTTTTTGGTTTTTTTCCTCAAATGCATGGGAACTTTTCCTGGGGATTTCTGTGTCATCGAGATTATTCCAAAGGGGCCAGGTGCAGCAAACAAGCATTATTTTGAAATAAAAAGGGCCGTATTTTTTTATATCTTTTTTTTTTTTTTTTATTTTTTTTTTTTATTGACCTTGTTCATTGGAAAACCCACGTAGTTCTAAAAAAGAATAAGCGGGTTTGGGTAAGCCAGTGAATAAGGGATCTACCATTTAACTAGGGGTTTAATTTTCCCCGTCTTTTTTGGATTGGGGACCCAAGGCACCTTTTTTTTCCTTTTTCTATTCCATACTTTTCTTTTTCTAAATTTTTAAAACCCAATATTTGGTTATCTTTTCTAACTTTTTATTATTTTTTTTTAAATTTTTATTATTTTTTTTTTTTTTTTTTATTTTTATAATTTTTATTATTATTATTTTTTTATTATTATTTTTTAAATAATAAAAAATAGGGGAACTAGACAGGGGGATTGTAATTTAAAATACAGTGCTTTTCCCCCCCCCCCAAGGGGTTTAATTAGCCCAAAAATTGTGGTTTACAGTCAAAAATTTGAAGGTTGTTTTCAGACTTTTTTTTTAGCAGAGAACATAAAATGAACAATTTCTTTACTTAAAACACATGAATTGACTTGAAGTTCCGTCCTTTGCTCATAATAATATGACATTATTAGCCCCGGCTTTTTTTTCATTTTAAAAAAATCCCTTTCTGAAACCAAAAATTTTTAATAATTTTTAAACTCACTACAGATGTAAAATACTTCCATTTACTTCATGGAAGGTGACTTTCAAATTGGAATCCTACACAAAAGGGTGGAAGCAAAATTCCCTTCGACCGCACCTTTCCCCTCAATGGCCCTCACCAAAGTTTCCTTTCCAGAGATGTTGAGTGTGTTCAGAACCTCCCCAAATTTCATGGCAGATGAGGGGTTCTTTTTTTTATTTATTTTTTATATATTTTTTTTTTTATTTTTTTTATTTATTAACGCTTCATCTAGGTACACGGCTTCTCTGGCGGTTCTAAGGTCCATCACTACGATAGGACTCGACACAGCCACTCTTCATTTGCCTCTCTTTTTGTTTTTAGCCTCTTCATTTTCTAAGACTAAACAGGCCACTGGAGTGGGTCAGTTCAAGGGATTATGTGTTCATCCTCTGGAGGTTGATCAGGAAGCGTTTGATTCCCACTGTTGTGGAGCAGAAGGACACAATGGCATTTCCAAACTGTAACGTAAAATTTTAGCCTTCAAATGTGGACATATATTTCACGATAGTGAGAGATGCTTTGACAGTGATGTGAGAAAATAAAAGTGAAAGAAAGCAGTTTCCCTGGAGGCAGTGTTTCGCACAGATTCGATATTGAATGGAAATTAGAAAGTACGGGCTTTCTATTTTACCAAAAGATAGGATTTCATTTCTTTTTTTCCTATTACTTTGTATTGATTTCCTTCACAGTGCAACCATTTTGGGGCTGATAGGTTTTTCATGTGGGGAATCTGACATCCTCATAATTGGAAAAGCAGGGGGATAGCTGGTGCTATCACAAGATGTGGTAGGCAATAAATTGGAAGGATTGTTGCTTTGTTGGAGGGAAAGGGTTGCATGCAGACAAGCTTCTGTTTAGAAGTCTGGGGTTGTTAGTGTGGAAGGACGTGTCAAATTTGCAAATGAAAGTTGAGGACACTTTCAAGTGTTTACTCAAGAGAGATTAATATTAAATACTACTGCAGAAAAGGGATTTAAGCAATTCAATAGAATTTAGTAACATCAAAGCAAGGCAAAGTGATGTGCTTATATACCGCCCCATACCACTTCAAGTAATCTCTGGGCGGTTTACAGTTTTTAATTACAGTATGCAGGCTACACATTGGCCCCCCCCCCCCCCGCAAGCTGGGTACTCATTTTACCAACCTTGGAAGAACGGAAGGCTGAGTCAATCATGAGCCGGCTACCTGGGATTGAACCCCAGGTTGTGAGCACAGCTTTTACCTGCTGTATAGGCATTCAGCCACTGCGCCACGGGGCTCCATGGTGCAGTGCCATAACACATTATGCATTTGAAACAAACCCAGTTATGCTGTGAAATAGATAAGACCATAAGAAGAGGTACAAACTGGCTTCTGGGACGTTGACAGGAATGGTCCTGTCCTGTTGTTTATTCCTGGTATTTAGATGTATACTTCCTCTAGTCATGGAAGCATTATTTAGCTATGCTGGCTATAAACTTTTAACAACACCTCAAAATAATTTGCTACGTTCTGCTTTAAGTTGTCTCAGGTACTGGCCATCATGGTCAACATCATCACATAACAGTTCTGTTAACTATGCTTTTGTACGGTATGTAAAATAGCTCTTTTTGTTCCTTCCAGATTGGTTTATTGAACTTAGAATGCAACTACTGTACACTATTCAATCCGGAGCTAGTTCAGGTGTTTTAGAAATCAATATGATGCCGTATTTTGTGTCAGCGCATGCATCCTCTAGGAAGCCACCTTTTTCTATTGCCAGGAACCTTGAAGAGCCAAGAGGGGGAGGTGCAGGTGAGGGGGAGTTTCGAGGAAGTGGCATCAGTGCAGAGAGGAGAGGAGAGCAGAGCAGGATCATAGCAAGACCCAAAGGCCACCCACATGCCATGACCAAGGAGGCAGTTTCAGGGCTCTTGGGAGATGTTGGGAGACAGAGGCAAGAATCATGAGTTTTGGTGCAGCTGCAGGGGTGATAGAAATGGACTACCTCCGGTTTCCTCACATTTTTATAAATTTAATTTTTATATATAAATTTTGAACTGGCATAGTGATTGATTGACACAGTACTAAAATAGAAACAGATGGGAGGTAGGACAAGTTTGAGGACAAGACTGCAGGGTACCATCCAAAACCTGTTGTACTTGGCACCTGTCTTGGTCAAAACACCTTTTTAAATAACTGACCAGAATTGATTTAAAATAAACAGTCCCCTGGTATGTGTCTTTAAAAGTCCTTTCCATCCTCAACAATTCTGTGCTTAGCTGTAAGTCATGTACTTGGATATTTTTTCCAGTTCTATTTTTTATTTAATATTTAAAATATAATAAACATACAAACAACATATAACAACATCATCAACAAAACATTTTGTGGTACAGAGATACCAAGGCATTGTATTTGCTAACATTTAATTCTGCTTCTCCTTGTGATGCTACACTTGTTGGATTATTTATCAATAATAACACATAAACCACAGAATCATGTACAGCAGGCCTGCCCAAGAGGTAGACCGGGGGCTACCAGTAGCCCGTGAAGGGTTCAAAAGTATCCCAGCAGCCATCAATAAAAATGTGAGGGGATAAGTTCTCCACCTCTACCTCCCCCACCCCAAGGACCACCACTGCCCCAGCAAAGCTCTGAGTCTGCCAACCCACTGTCTCAGCCGAGTGGAGCAGTTCAAGGGCCATGGCACAGTCCCCTGCTCTCCCTACCGGCCAGATGATCGGCATGCCACTGTCTCGTGACCAATGGATTTGTTGGTGCAGAGAGGAGGAAGGGGAGTGGAGAGGACAGTGAGGGGCAGGGTCATTGGTGTGCCCACCTCCTTTGCGTGGTGATGTCCCCCTCCCCCCTGGAGAATTCCTTCCTCCCATCCTTTCATCCTCATCCTCCTACCCCCACAGCTGCCTCACAGAGACTGTGACCTGCCGCTCGTCCTGCTCCCCTTTTGAGCCATCCCCTCCTCCTTGCACCGCCATGGTGATGTGATTGCCTCCCTGCTGGCTTGGTCCATCTCAGCTGCACAGAGAACATGGCAGAAGTGAGTGAGAGCTCAGAGAGAGAGTGGGTGGCAGCAGCAGTAGCAGCGAGGGGTCTGGATGGGAGAAGGGGGAGAAGAGGAGGAGAAGTAGAGTCAAATCAGGCCCCGGGTAGGTTGGGAGGGAAAGTGCACCTTTTTAAAAAAGTCTTCCAGCAGCCCGGGCAAGCGGAAGGGGCGATCTGCGTAAGCATGCACACACCTCCTTTGCACCTGTCCACACCAGCTTGAGCAGGTATAAGGGAAGCATGTGCATGGTCAGCCTTACCATAGGAATGCATTGAAATATGTTCCCTCCAGAAAGGATTAATTGATTTCAATGCGTTCCTATAGGAAACAACTGCCCTACTTACATTTTTTACTTATGAACATATGCTCAGAACAGATAAAATTCATAAGTAGTGGTTTTAGTGTAGTAGCCCTCAGACACATTCGTTTGGAAAAAGTAGACCTCGGCCTGTTCAAAGTTGGACAGCCCTGATGCACAGTATCTTGGGGGTTATCTTACATCACATCCTAAACTCTGTATATATTCGTTTGGAGCCAAACATAAAACACTTTCCACTTCTCATTCTATATCTACCTTAGGTCTTGGTCTAATACTTCTAAAGTTTTTTCTATCTCTACAATGTTCATTATTGTTATTATCATTATTATCATTACCACTACTATTAACATCATTATTTCAATAATTATTATCATAATTATTATATTCTATTACCTCATATTTTGCAGTAATTCCAGGATTTTCCTAGTACTCAGCATAAAAAAATTATAGCTATATTTGACATCATAATAGCTGTTTGCTTTCTTTGTAAACACACATATCCTGATCCAATTTTGTGTTTAAAATACTTTCCTGTGTTTTTAATCTAAGTGTAGTAGTCCATTGATGTTGACAGAGGTGTAGCCAGGGTATTCTCAGCGCCCGAGGACAAAGTCAGTTTTCACGCCCCCTGCTGGTCCCCTCATGACAAGGTGTGAGCCACAAGGGGATCTGTCGTGTTTTCCTGGAAATTTTTCAGTTTTAGAACATGAAAACCTGCATTTTGTAGCATATTTTAGGGTATGAAGAGGATGAAAAAAGTAAAATGATTAAGGTAGCAATGGTACTTTGAAGCATGCTGTAGAGACTGTTTTGCAGCTTCCTGTACGTAGCATTTCCACCCATAGATCAGGTTGCTGGTGTAGGAGAGTGGCTTCCCGGAGCCCAGTTGCGGCCCTGCTAATGAGTCACCTGCCTTGATTAGCATATTCCCTACATAATAGGGTTTGGCCTAAGACAGTGGCTTTGCTGCATAGCTTCCCTGAAGCGCTGGAGAAGTGGCAATGGCAGCCCCTATGGCTGCTCTCTTTCTTAGTGTAAACTGCAACCAAAGGGTGGCACCCCCCCAACCCCCCCCCCGAAGTCCCTTACTTTGACATTCTGGGGCTGTGGCCCACCTGCTATAAACACAATGACATTTTCAGCAGCGGTTTCCCTGTATCCAGCTTTGAATGTACCTTGCTTGCAAATCGAGATCTGAAGCTTAACACTGTCTATCTACCCTGTTTCTCCCAGGAGAGTTACTGAGTCAACCCAGACCAGAGGGAGTGACTGAGATCATCTGTCCGAAGAATGGGAACGAGCGGGTGAATGTCGCATTAGTCTACCCCCCAACACCGACCGTGATCAGCCCTTGCTGCAAGTGATCGCTGGAAGATAGCCTGCCTTTGCCCCTCCGTAAGGACACACCACACACCCTTTAATCAAACAAAGCCCTTGCTAAGCATTTTTCGAAACATGCAGCCCAGAGATGGTTCTGATTCTTTCGAGGTGCCTGGATATTGCAGCTTGGGAAATAAAGGTATAGTGAGGCTCTTTCTGTTGTAAACGTGGAACGTTTACAAGGCTTTTGCTTTGTTTTTCCTCTTGTGTGTTTGTTTGATTTGTGTGTGTTTGTGTATGCTAGAGCACTGCAGTGAAACTAAATGTGGACCAAGGACTAGACTTTCATGAGGGTTCTTCATTTTCTTTTGTGGAATTGACACAATAATGGTACTAAATGTGAATGAAGTACTTCAGCCTGTTGTGAATGGCACAATGTATCTGGGCTTGGCAGACTTACAGCTGCATTGAATTCTGCTGCACCTTCTATTATGGGCAGGCAGTGATCTGGGGTGTACTCAGGAGAAAAACCTTTACTGGGAATCAGCTCACAATTGCTACAATGGTACCTTGTATAAAGAAATTAGTTTGTTCCAAATGTAATTCTGTTAAGCAAATTTTCCTTTATACAAATTTCCCATAGGAATGCATTGAAAACAGAGTAGTGAAGTCCCTAATCGCAACTATTTTTATGTTGTATGGAATCGCCCCATAGGCAGTTCTGTTAAGCAAATTTCCCCTATCTCTGGAATTTTTTATGTTGTACAGATTTTATGTTATACAAACTGTTTGTTATATGAGGGTCCGCTGTACATGGTTCTGTTAAGCACACCTTCCTCAAGGCCTGCAGGGAGTACTTCCTGCATAATCTCTGGTAATGTGTGGACAAGTCACCATGGCAATAGTATGCAGCATAGGCACAGTGTGACATTAAGCACAGAACAGCTACATGCCAAAGTACAGTTATCCTTATTTGAGCTAACCTTTAATAGCAACAGCTCTTACTAATCCATGCATTTTATTAGTGAGCCGAATAAAATAATCAGTGCCTTAAAAAATTGTCATCTCAACTTGATTTTTAACTTTCATAACAGCCAATCAGAAAGGATTGCTTACTGCAAATCCCAATTTACCGAGTCTGCCAACAGCTCCTAGTTATTCTTTGAGGAGCACTCAGTAATACTGAGGGAGGAGAAACTACATCAAGTGACCATAGCAATCATATTACAAAGACTAAATAGCTCTGAATTTCAGGAGGTGTCCATTACTGTCACATTCAGCATACAAACTTCATTGGAAGAACATCACTTGCCAATGTTTAAAACCAATGAATGTTGGGCTGTCTTGTGTTTTCATGACAGATAACCATATATTCTGCCTAACTCTCCTTAACTTTGAATTGATCTTCATTCCGGCACAGGTACAATAAATGGAACATATATTTGAAATCAAACTTACATCTGTCTTTTTCTAACATGCAGATTAATGGGAACAGAATCGTGGAATATTGTACATTGGGCTGGACACAAATTTGAAGCCTGCTCACACTGATTTTTAACATCCATTGGGCTCAAAGTGTGTGTTCCTAGAATCTGTCTGCATTGGCTTATTGAAGGAGAAGACACAGCAAAGCATCCTTTTCTTGACTTAAACTTGAACTTATATACACTACAGTCTGAAGGCTCTGGATGGTTTTAATTGCATCACAAGTACCAAAACCGGAGCACTGTTCAAGAATGATGATGCACTGAGCTGGAGAACTCTGTGGACTTGGTTTGGACCCACTGATGAATGTAAGAACTTTTTCAACATGGTCACCATTTAGGTGGACCTGAGGAAGTACCTGATTAAAAGGAATTGTTGGCCGTTCTGGTGGTTCCCATGCAGGTAAGTCTCGTGTTGCTCAGTCTATTCTTCAAGGTTTGTAGCTTCATTTGCAGACAAGAGACCTACTGCAAGGAATGTGCTATGCTTGTGCGATTCTCAGTCCCCTTGACTAGCAAGGATGATCTTGGGACTGTATTATGCCCAAGATAATATAGTCCCAAGATGTGTGTTAGTGTTTTGAAGTCAAAATCGTTCTGGTGCTAGTCCTCAGTAAAGGCAATAATTTGTAGACAGATTCAAAGTACTGTAGTATTCTGTGTGCAATCTCTTTACGTATATACATCAGGATCTTCACTCTTCAAGTATATGAGCAATTCACTGTTGGATAACTTGCAATATGCTCAGTGGAAATAACTCAGCCATCTAAATACAAGAGAAATCTAACCACGTCCAGCCATCTTCTTCAGAGATCAAATTAGAAGTATCAGGCAGCAAGTGTAACAGCAACAGTCAGCAATCAAATGACAAGGGAAAAATTGGATGTCTGATAGCTACCCTTATACTTTGGCCTCAAAATACTCACGGATCATATACAGTACTTCATTATTTTGTGTACATTGCCTCATCTGGATTATTTCACCTAGATGACTCACCATTCAGATTCCACACTAGGGATTTTTGTTCTCCATTTTAATTCTGTATTTCTTATCAGAAAATACTGGAATTGATTCTCAGTTGTCCTGACTGTGTGTTCTCCCATGGTTTCCTTGTAACGTTCTGGTACTAGCCTATATTGCTGTTTTAAAGTTTGGTAATGAATCAAGTGCATGTAAATAGGAATTATATACTCTCAGTTCCCATGCTAATTTGTATTCAATATTCATATAAATTACATCATCATCAAGAACCTTTTTTGAATGTTAGTTATAGAATTAATAATATAAATAGAGATAAATGTTTATAAATAAATTAGCAGATGGAGACATCCTTCAAATCAACAGGAAACAAAATGCATAGTGGAAGAGCTGGTAGCTGGACGTTGGCAGCTGCAGGCCGGGCACCGATGGGCCAGGCACAGGGGCAAGAAGGCAGGTACAGACCCAGTGCAAGGCCTAGGGGGCTCCGCTGGGCACTGCTGGAACCGTGGTGAGGGCCGGAGGCTGGGATTGCGGCCGCAGTTTATGTCAGAGGCCACCAGGACCACAGCTGTGGCAAAGGTCTGCCAGCCACACAGGCCAGGGGTGCCTGCCCAGGGCCTTGGCAGCGGTGGGGCGCCAGGGCTCCCTCTTTTTCCTCCCTCTCTTGCAGCCCAGGCTCACCTCTTCTTTCTCTGTCAGCGCCATCTTGGGGGCCTGCCAGGCAACATCCAGGTGCCATTGCAAGATTGCGGCAGTGACAGGGAGGAGGAGGAGGAGGAGGAGGTGATCCTTGTAAACTAACGTACTCATAAACTGAGGTACCATTAAATGTTCTCAAAAGGTTTCAAGTAACTGCCCTTAAAACTGCTGAGGTTTATGAATATTTCCCTTGAGTAAGGTTAATGCTTGTACAGTACTGCTTCAGGTTGTTCATAAATGCCTGAATTTTTATTTTGTTGTTGTTGTTTGTTTGTTTTATTCTTATTTTTTGTGAGGTGGGGAAGGGGTTTGGTTTTCCCCCCTTTCTTTCCTTTTTTTGTGAAGACAAATATAAAAATATAACTCTTAACTTCAGAGATGCAGGTTGGCCCTAAGGCTGGAAGGTGCTTTTGATTATAGTAGCTTTTTCCCATTGGCAGATTCTAGGATCAAAATAAACATGATTCTTATTATAATATTTTTACTACAGTATTAAAGAAGTATGTATTACCAAATTGCCCATTTTTCCAAGTACACAGAAACCATAATTACAAATGAAATGGAATGGGGGGAGTGTAAAATAAATGATTGTTTACAATAAAATTGATTTAAATTTTAGTTTAAATAAAAGGTAAGGTTTTATATTTAAATTACCCAAAATCCAATTTTTAAAATTTAAATAATGTTTAAAATAACTCCATCCTGTAAAATTTTAAAAAACTATTTTTAATTTTAAGTGATCTGGTCAAGGTAACAGGCACACATAACTTGGTATCTTCAAATTAAAAGACTCCTGTAGCCTCAAATATTTGTAGTGGTTAAATTCTACATCTTCTAGTTTTTATCAGGTGCATCAGTTTATTTATTTATTTATTTATTTATTTTGAATATTTTAACCTCACCTTTCTCCTTGGAAAAGGACCGAAGGCAGCTTACAATAATGAGGGACAATAAACAGCCCAGAACATTTAAGACATATTCAAGCTTAACAACAGGGAATTAGAAAAGTACAGTGGTACCTTGAGATATGAAATTAATATGTTCTTCGGGATGCTTGGTATTGAGAAAATTTCATATCCCGAAGCACGGTTTCCTATAGGAATGCATTGAAAACCAATTAATCCATTTGAGAGGTCAGAAAACAGTTTTAAAAAGGAAATGGATTATAATTGGTTTTCATTGCATTCCTATGGGAAACCAAGCTTCAGGACATGCTTAGCAACTACCTGGCATTTTTTTCATCTTGCAAAGAACTTTACATCTACGAACTAATTCCTTACAATTCCATGTTCTGCCATGTTTAAACTTTTGGTACAGCTCTGAGGAACAGGGTGTTGCCTTCGAAATATTAGCAACTTTTTGTTATTTTACTAGTAGCCTGAAGGTATCACCTGTTCTACTTTTGTATTTGAAGCGGCTGAGGGAAGAGTATGGGGGAGAATTATAATTCTTCCCCCAGAATGGGAATGGGTCTGGATGGAGGATCCAGATATGTGTAGATGGGAGAAAGTTATGATGCTCAAGGAGGAGGTGGAAAAGAGGTGAGAATGTGTGGAAAGAGAAAGTTGTTTTGTTTTGGGGACAAGGAGACTCAAGTGGAAGAGGAGACTGCACAAGGAGAAAGCCAAGGGGAGAGAGAGAGAGAGAGAGAGAGAGAGAGAGAGAGAAGGGAAACGGAGAATAAGAAGGGGTACCTGTGACGGAACCCCTGGAGTGAGACCCATGAATATGCTAATGCAAGGCCAATCCCAGAAGGTGGGCGGGGTTAGGTCCTATAAAAGGAGTGACAGTTGAACTGTAGAGAAAGAGACCTCAAGCCAGAGAGCAAGTAACAACTATAGAGTTGTTGGCATCAGGGCAAAGTGTTTGTCAGAGAGAGAGGGTCTGGTGAGGGACTTGGTTAAGGGAGTTAGGGATTGCTTATATATAAGTGTTAAGAATACGTTTAGATACACAATATGAGGTAAGTCATTTATTTATGCATTTCAGTTACTTCAATAAACTTAAAGTGTGTTTTGGAAATGTTAACATCAGTGTCAGTCCCACGTCTTATGAATAGGAATATTAGATAGTGAATGGTGGCAGCAACATAAAGAAGGAGGCGTTTTCACAAAGTTTAAGTGCAGGCCCGGTTGTCAAATGCATGGACCCATCACAGTACCTCTTCAGTAAGCCAGCTGATGAAGAAACATGTGGACCCGAAACCCCTTCCAAAGGGACTGGTTATGTGAGCCAGGATTGGAGGCAACGAGCCAGGATACTACCACGAGGACACCTGCCTCAAACTCATTGTTTGAGCTCCTCATAAATGTTGAACCCACTTAAGGACTTAATGTGTTTGACTTTGGTATTTCTTTTTCAGGAAGTAATCTATTCCTTGCTCCTTTGATGATGTTATACAAAGTGGGAAGACCTGTTAATACTTCAGTTTTCTATGCACCAGTTATAATAAATAACAAATCTTTTAAAGATGAAGAAGCCTCTTTATTGTGTGAACCAGACATTCTTGTCAGGCTTAAAGAAGAACCCTCATAGGGAGAAAAAAATCAACTAAGTCGACTCAGCCTTTTTGTTTGTGTATGTGCAGATTCTTAACTGGCTAGTTTAGTTGTTGGCTCAATTTGTCTGCTAGATGTCCATGGAATCTGCGTTCTTTTCAGTCTTAGGGATTGGGATTAGAAACATTTGTGAAGTGCAGACATAAGTGGATATCTTTTGTCCTGAAACGGATATCTTTGATCCTGGAGAATACTTTAAATGTAATGTTTAAATTGTGGCTTACAGGAGGGACAATGGCTGGCATCTTAAGAGAGGTTTTCCTTAATCAACTGGTGCTTGCCCATCAAGTCACTGAAGCAAAGCAAGGACAGAATTCCAGGTTAATAATTGGTTGTTGAAGAACATCAAGTATGCCATTACTCTGAGCATGTTCTCAAATGTGCTAACCCAGTAGTTCCCAGCCTTGGATCCCCAGCTGTTATCAGACTGCAGCTCCCAGAAATCCTGGCCAGTTTTAGTCCAAGAACATCTGGGGACTCAAGGGAACCATTGTGATAATCCATTAACTTTATAACATATTATTATTATTATTATTATTATTATTATTATTATTATTATTATTATTATTATTATTATTCACCAATACATCACATAGTCGACTAGTGATTTGTAATACAAAATCCAGTGTAGTTAGCTGTGTGGTCAATAATAATAATAATAATAATAATAATAATAATAATAATAATAATAATAATAATAATAATAATTGACTCAGTACTGCATAGTTGGATTATTAAGTGCCTGGATGCCATTGGGATATGTAAAAGTATTAGTGCCTAATTGAAAATGCAATGAAGAACTGGAAAACAATTGTTTATCAGGGATGAAAGCTATGGATTGGTTAGCATCAAACGAGGGATTTTTAAAGGTGACTCTTTGTCACCTCTGCTATTTACTATTGCCCTGATTCGACCTCTCAATAATTTTGCAGAACACAAATTTAGGGTACTAAACTGCTAAAATTCAGGGGAAATTTCTCATCTATTGTATATGGATTACTTAAAGTTGTACGGAAAATCAGAAACTGACATACACTCACTGACCAACACAGCCAGAATTTTCAGTACAGATGTTAGTATTGAGTTTGGACTAAACAAATGTGCCACAGTGGCACTGAGAAAAGGAAAAATAATTGAGAGTGAAGGAATTAAAATGCCAAATGGACAAGCTATTAAGTATCATCAGTCTGAAGCCTATAAATATCTGGGCATACTGGAATTAGATAATATCAAGCATGGGCAAGTGAAAAATCTGGTCAGTAAAGAATATATCCAAAGGGTCAGAAAAGTATTAAAAAGTAAGCTGAATGGTGGTAACACCATCAAGGCCATTAATAGCTGGGCCATACTGGTCATCAGGTATACTGCTGGCATTATAAACTGGACTCAGACGGAGCTAGATATTCTAGATAGGAAAACAAGAAAACTTATGACCATTCACTATGCATTACATCCACGCAGTATTGTAGACAGGCTGTATTTACCTAGAAAATCAGGTGGTAGAAGTCTTCTGCAAGTGAAGCAGACAGTTGAAGAAGAGAAACATACATTGGCAGATTATGTAAAAAATAGTACAGAGCCAGCATTATTGGAGGTTAAGAACAGGGAGGTGTTTAAAGTAAATCAAACAAAGGGTCAATACAGGAAAACAACAATGCAAATACGAGCTGATAGCTGGCATAATAAAGCACTTGCATGGGCAGTTCCTCGAAAAAGTCAAAGGAAAAGTAGATGAGGAAAAGACCTGGTTATGGCTCACCAATGGAACACTGAAAAAAGAGACAGAAGCCCTGATTTTTGCAGCTCAAGAACAAGCTATCAGAACAAATGCAGTTAAGGCTAGAATAGAAAAATCAGCTGAGTCTCCCACATGTAGACTCTGCAAACAGGCAGATGAAACTATTGACCATATATTGAGTTGTTGCAAGAAAATTGCTCAGACTGATTACAAACAGCGTCATAATGTAGTTGCTCAAATGGTCCACTGGAATTTGTGTCAGAACTATCATCTGCCCGTAGCAAAGAACTGGTGGGAACATAAGCCTGAAAAAGTGACTGAAAATAAGCATGCAAAATTACTTTGGGACTTCCGAATACAGACAGACAGGGTTTTGGAGCATAATACCCCAGATATTGTGATTGTGGAGAAGAAAAAAGTGTGGATCATTGATGTTGCTATACCAGGAGATAGTAGAGTCACTGAGAAACAACTTGAAAAAATTACCCGATATCAGGATCTCAAAATTGAACTTCAGAGACTCTGGCATAAACGGGTACAGGTGGTCCCAGTGGTAATTGGCATGCTGGGTGCAGTGCCCAAAGAGCTAAGCAAATATTTAGAAGAAATTGGAGTTGACAGTCACCATCAGTCAGATGCAGAAAGCCACCTTATTGGGATCTGTTCGCATAATTCGCCGATACATCACTGAGTCCTAAACGCTTGGGAAGCGTTCGACTAGTGAATGATAATATAAAATCCAGCGTAGATAGCTGTGTGGTTAAATAAATAAATAAATAAATAAATAAATAAATAAATAAATAAATAAATAAATAGTCTAAAAATTGACTATATCCAGTCCAGTTGTAAAACCTAAAAACATGAAAAGACAAATCCTATAATAGTATAAAATGTCTAACTCCTATCCATCTCAAAAATGCTCTCAGAGATTATATTTAATCATTTTCTGAGAAAGTGAAAGGGTTTCTAGAAGAGATGAAAATAGAATAGGTAATTCTTAAAGGTTTATTCAGTTTGGGACTTAAGAAATAAAAACTTAATTTCTCCCAGAAACCACATTTGACTCCAAGAACCAACACCATTGTCAAAGGACTGCCTAGTAAGAACCAGTGGGCCAAATAAAATTCCAAACAGTATTCAAGAGTAGCCACATTTAAATACATTATAGTAATCTGATCTGATTCTTGGGGCACCACTGGCTTGGCATATGTCTGGGAATCCCAGCAGGGACTCTTTAATTGCTGTCCAGAAATGAGTGAACGTTTCCCCATTTGCTGTCTAGTCATATTAAAAAGCAGCACAAATTTAGCCATGGTGTAGAATAACTTAAACTGATAAATATTTTATGGAAGAGGATTTCATAGAGGACAATAATAGGCATAAGACGAGTCCTACTTCTGGTAAAAACTCACCTCTGAATGGAGTCATGTTCAAAATGAAAAAGAATTCATTCTTCGCATGCCCTTAATGATCCTACCTACGTTGCTTTTTTGTTCTGTTATACTACTTGGTCCATGTTTCAAAATACCATAGTGAATTGAAATGTTTGTTTTTAAGTAGCAGAACAAGCATCATAAGACTGAGCCTGTTTAAAATGTGGGGTGTTAATGGCTGGAATGAGTTTTCTCTAAATATAGAAATGATCTAGATTCTAAAATGTCTCAGGGAAGAATTTCTTCAGAACTGAGGTGATCAGATTGTTAGCTAAATTCGACAGCTAAGCCTGCTGGTCTGATATCTCAGTTGGTGAGCCAATTAACATAAAAAGATAGTCACAGAAAACCAGATCTCCTGAGATTGCTGGGACAGAAATGTATGTTCTAGGAGAGTCAGCTTCTGTTTCATAGAGTCAGAGAAGGGTAGCACTGGAAGGGATCACAATATTGAGCCCAGTCCCTTGCTAGTGCCGAGGCATTCACAGCTAAAGCCTCCTTGATAGTTGGCCATTCAGCTTCTGCTTAAAAATCTCCACTGCTCTCAAGGCAGTCAATTCCACCTGGACTGGCTCGCCATGTTAGAGGCTTCTCTAATGGTTAGTCGAAATATCCTTTCTTCTAATTTGAATCCATTATTTCTGGTCCTGTCCTCTAGAGCAGTGGTTCCTCATCTCGGGTAACCCAGGTGTTCTTGTATCACAACACCCAGAAACCCTGGCAAGAAGTGGGGAAGGCTTCTGAGCGTCTTAGTCCCAAGAACCCCTGGGTTACCCAAGATAGGGAACCTGTGCTCTAGGGCTACAAAAAGCACACCTCCTCCATCTTCAGTGTGACAGGCTTTCACATACTTGGAAGATAACTATCTTATTGTCCTTCAGCCTTGTCTTCAACATGCTAAACATGGCACGTTCAGTTCTTCCCTGCTCTCTGGAGTGCATTTCGTGTTACGCTGGAGCCTCAAGGTACATGGCCCTCCAATATCCTTCTCCATTACTACTGATCTTCACAAAGGGGACATTAGTTTATCCAAGAAAAGAAGGTGGGTAAGGGGGAAAGGACTGTGCATCCTTGTAAATTGCTTGTCATCTGAACTGTGAGAAACCTGATGCGTTCAGTGAGTCTTTGGCTTCTACAGGGAGAGGTTTGTGCTTGCCCTCATACTTCCTGAGTCCTTTAGAAGGCAGGTCCATTAGGATTCCGAGGTTTAGGAAACGCTGCCACTGCCTTTTTCTTTCATTCATGGTTCCACCACACTGCCTCTTTCTTTTGTTTAATTTCCCATGAAACAATTGTGTTATCCAGTTATCTTCAGTTGTATGTACTGAACACAGTACACATTATGCTGACAATATAAAACATGCTTAACCTTTTTCACCTCCTAATTTCAGTTTCATCTTCAGGTTACAGTCTCTTCCGCTATTCATGTTGTTTCCTGTCAATTTGAAGGGTGTCTCCATCTGTTGGTTGTCTTCCATAGGCTGGGGGAGCAGAGGAGCAGAGTAAATCCTTCCCTGCCAGGGTTGTAACACCAGAAATCTGACTAAGAAGGCCTAGATCAGGGATAAGCAGTATATTGAGTATAAGCTCCTAAAAACTTCTTGAGCTTCTTTTGAGAAAGGAAAATGCTTGTTTGGGGCTTCTTGCCTTGCCAACACGAACCGTTCCTCCCTAGCATTCTTCCCCCTCTGCTTTCCATTGCTTGGAATGAATTTGGAAGTCCTTTACAGGTCTTAGGAGGAAATGGTGCACCACTACCACTGTCTCCTCTGTTCCTTTTTCTGCCATTTTAGCTGTATGTAGAACATCTCAAGGCTCTTTGTGTCAGTCACCAGTTTCACTAGGACAGTGATGGTGAAACTTTTTGAGACCAACTGCCCAAACTGTGATTCAGAACCCACTAATTTTTTGCAAAGTGCCAATATAGCAATTTAACCTGAATACAGGTGGCTGTGAAGGGGCAATGTCGGGTGCCCAAAGAAAGGGCTCCGAGTGCCACCTTTGGCACCTGTGCCATAGGTTCGCCAGCACTGCACTAGGAGCATGCTTGGAGTAGCTGCCATCTGGGTTGATTTAAATCAGGTCTGTTCAGCTTTGAACAGGCTGAGGTCTACTTTTTCCGGCCCAAAGTGTCTGAGGGCTACTACACTAAAACCTCTACTTATGAATTTTATCTGTTCCGAGCACATGCTCATAAGTTTTAAAAAAATTGTAAGTAGAGCAGCGGTTTCCCATAGGAATGCCTTGAAAACCAATCAATCCATTCTGGAGGGATAAGATTTCAATGTGCCATTAGCCCTTGGACTGCCCTGCTCAACTGAGAGAGTGGGCTGGCAGACCCAGAACTTTGCTGGGGCAGTGATGGTTCTTGGGATGGGGGAGGGATGCAGAACTTATCCCCTCACTTTTTAAATTGATGGCCAGTGAGCTACTTTTGAACCCTTAGTGGGCTAACGGTAGACCACGGTCTACCTGTTGGGCAGGCCTGATTTAAGTGAAATTGATTTAAATCATGATTTAATTTCATGAAATTCAAATTTGTATTGACAATGTTAATTTTAAAAAATGATATTTTAAAATTTTAAATTGTGATCTATATAAATTTGATTTAAAAAAAAACATTGATTTTTATCCCTTCCGGCTGCCATACTGCTTTAAACTAATTGAGACTGCCATACTATGGGGAAATCCAAGAAGTTAGCAAAAGGAAAAATTAAGCTAGATTTGCTGTCTGTTCTTGCCCTTGGCAAGTTTGAGTATGGCAGAGATTACACTGCTAGTAGCTAGCAGCGTGAGGTTGCATTCCAGACTGTTATCCATCCAGACGTAGGGTAATGATGTGTTGAAACAGACAAATTTTGAAACTAGAAGTGCTCAACCCTCCCTTAGCTTCAGATGTAGTTGGGGTGTTTGTTTACAAATGTCATTTGAAGTGGGAGGAAGCTATTGGAAAGACACTTGTGGTTTCTTTTTGTTACTCTGCACACATGCACTTGCACTGCAGTTCAGGTGTTACAGCAAAGGGGTTGCCAAGGCCATCTGAGATGCTACCAAGAAACAGGGCTCAAGGAGAAGCAATATGAGGTCTAGAATAATATCCCATTTCTCAGAGGTGCAAAGAATAGTAGCTACCTCAAAGGATAGAGGATTAATGCTACTATAAAATCCTACTAATTTTATTTGTTAGGATTTGTTCCTCTGCATGCTGGGATGCAGTAGGTTTTTACATGGTATGTTGTCCTATTGTTATATGTTATTTTTGCTTTATATGTGATGTTTTCCATGTATTTTATTGTATTTGATTTGGCATTAATTGCCCTTGTTAGCCGCTTAGAGTACTTGATGTAGTAGATAAGCGGGATATAAATACAAAAATAAAAATAAATAAATAAATAAATACTAAATAAATAAATAGTGCAAAAGTAGGACTGTATAGTCTGATCAGAACCATTGAAAACCACCACCCCCTTTGTAACTGATCTTGCAGCACGTCTGCAAGATGAAGATACTGTCAATAAAGTCAGAACAGGACACGTATGTGTACTTTTGCTCTACTTTGCACCAATTCCTGATCTGCTCGTATGGACTGCAGTGCTATGCTGAGACAGGCTGATCCAAGTACTTTGTGCATGGGATGTCATTGGATGACATTTCCTTATGGGTATATTTCAGCTGGTCATTCTCCATCCCTCCAAACCTTACTGACATTTCTATTTAGCTTTCTGGGGACATCAGCAGTTCCTGCATTCTGCTGATAACATACTTTTATATGCTGTCACTTTTGCACCATAACACACAAATGAAAAATAAAGATAAAAATTAGAAAGCACTGCAGAAAAAAGATCAAGGTTTGAAAACAGTGGATGTGTGAAAGAAGAAGGGAAGGGAGGAAAGAATGATGGGGAAAGGCTACTTCTTAACGGACTGGTCAACCCTCAAGTCTTTCCCCACTGAAAAGGCTTGCTCTGATTTCTGCAACCCCCCCCCCAAAAAAAAATGGATAGGTGTTTTGGAAAGGTGGAGGGCAGTGAAAGAGCTTACAGAAAGGAAGATAAACAGGAGGTGTGTGCGTGGAGAACCCAACCTGATGGCAGTGAATGAGCTGCCAGAAGGAAGGGAAACCTCAGTGGGGCAGGGACTCTGCTCAGCTCAGTGACTGCCATCAGTTTGGGTTTTCCTCCCCCCCCCCCACTCTTTCTCTTCCTTTCTGGGAGCCCTTGACTGCCCTCCACTTTCCCAAAACGCCTTTCTGCTTTGTTTCTGTTTGTTTGTTTTAGCAGAAATTGGACCCTATCTTTTGAAGGATGGGGGAGGCTTACTTCTGCCTATAAGATGACCCTCAATTTTTAGACTAACAAGCCTAGAAAAAATATTGAGTTATAGATTTAAAAAAAATGGTATTTAGAACAGGAACTCAGGAAATAGTTCCTGCTGTGTGTGGATAGACAGTATCGGAATGATCCATTACCTCCAACAATGAATACTCCCCATGTGTGGCCACAGACACCAGGAAGATGTATTCAAATCCACTAAGGAAAAAATGGAATGCCCTAGGCCTAGAGAGACCGGAGGACGATAAGGGACAACACCACAGTATGGATGAGCCCCCAAAAGCTTTGTGAACACAGCTTTTTGATGCCAAATGAGGACTTTGCAAAAGCTTCCCTAACTTCACCCTTGAAATAGATTTGTACTCATCATAAAGCCCTTTTACACGACCCCTAATGTTAGCTTAAATTCGGATCCCCCCAGCCAGATAAAACAAGGTGAGGAGAGCCCGGCATCCACAGCTTTACAATCCGCATTGATTTTTTTTTTACCTCCGGAGACCAGGTACTTGTAAAGTGCGCTGGGGCGCGCTTAAGTGGGCATGGGCGTACTTTATTTTTTTTAAGTCCGCTGCTGGTGGGAAAACAATTTTATGCTCTGGATCTGCAAGTGTTTTGCAGCAGATTTTAAGGGTTGTGTAAAAGGGCTCATAGATAGCCAGTGTAGTACTGTTTTGCTAACTGGGATATGTGCAAAACCCAGTCCTGTCAAATGCACAGGCAATCTGCTGCTATTGGGTAGAATCTGAAAAAAAAATTCTTTCCCAGCCGGGAACTCCCCTGACAACGATGCTGATTGGGGAGTGTTTCTCTTTTACTTGAATGTAAACGTCCTTTTTCTTTTTTCCCCCACAGGAAGAAACTACCAATTCCGGGGCTGTGATATACTATGGAAAAGGACGTGAAATCAAAACTGGAAAAATACCTCTTCTGAAGAATATGTTTCCAGGGACTGAACTTACAACTTAAACAGACCCCCCTCCAAACTGAAATGGTTATTAAGAGTAATATATTTGTGTGGAGATGAACATTGAACAAAAGGATTCGTTGTTTGACCCCCTCAGCCTCAGGATCATTATCTAATAAAGAGCTGCTTTGCCAACAGAATGGGCTGAAAATGTAGAAAGCTTCTCAGGGATTATGTTCAGTGTGCAGTTTAAAGTGACAGCTGCCGTCAGTGGCAGCAGCAGCAGTGTCGGAGGCAGTCCGTTTCTGGTTCTGTCAAATGTGAAAATGGGGTCACTGCTGAAGCTCACTGCTGTTCGGTAATTTTGGGACTTTTTGGGTTTTTTTTGGAAAAATGTTAATATTTATTTTTGTAAGTTTTTAATTATCTATGCTGTACAGAATTCAGTTGACACTAGGTGCAAAGCTCAGCCTGGAGGTTGTGCTAAAGCGGATACTGGGTTCTGGTTCTGTTATCAAAATAATGCATGTATGTATCATCACACTTTAAACATCTATCACACATACACACCAAATATTTACTTCAATTTCACTGCAGATTTATGTGGTTAAATTCCACCCAAATAATAGAGTAGATTTTTCTTGGACTGCATTTATCTCCCTCTTAGTTGTAGAACTAGAAAGAAACCTTTTGGAGGAGCCGTCCTCTTTTGAGTACACAAAACGGTGTGGAAGATTGAGAAGGCCGACAACTAATTTGAGGTATATTCAATATGGTAATAAAATAAGCCAGAAATCCTTCCTCACTGAAAAATGAAGGAGAAGACCTCCCACAAGGCATTTGGCAGGGAGCAACAACTTGCAGGGAGACGTACCCCTCGGTACTCCAGCGACTTCAAAATAAAACAAGGTGGCACCTGGAAAAGTAGAAATCACAATTCAGTGTATCATGTTGATTTGGCTTCCTTGCTAGATAATGTGTTTTAAGATGATTATGTGATTCACATAAGCAGGTGAATTCAATTCCTGCTACAATAGATCTTACATTCTCAATTTCACACGGATTTTTTCCCTTGACTAGAGGTCATATCTGTTTTTAAAACACATCTCTGTTTATATTGGGATGGGCAAGAAGTGCATGTTTTGTACAGCAACGCAGCTTGGTTTCAGAAGAAACTCCAGATCCAGCTTAAATGTTAGTTGACTAGTATAAGTTGCTAGCAGTTAGTGGCTGCTTCTGTGTGACTGAGGAATTGAATACAGTAGTACCCATCTGGGTGCAACAGATTGTGTGTGGATATGCATCCTTGCCAAATTGGAGAAATTCAATTCTGGACTTTTCTCCCCACAACATTCTACCCTCAGTCCATGGATAATCTGTACCCCTTTAATATTGTTGGAGTGGTTTGAAAAGAACTGCAACATGGAAGATTTAATATACCAGGCTGTCGAAGCTTGTCTCTTTTTCTCTTCCTGAAAGACAAGTCAGTGTTTCTGTAATATCCTACATTTAACATCACATGCAAAAATTCTGGCTGCATTTTAAGGGGTAAGTAGAAGTTTGAGATGGAAAATGTAAACAAAATATCAGTCTCACATTTAGCTTAGTATGTGGCAAGTGTTTGGAAAGGTGGGACATGCATCAAAAACGTTGTGTTTGATGTCTTCAAGTGAGCTTTTTAATGCCAATGATGTGTGTCTGTTTTTGAAAGATCTGGTGTTTTCTCTAGAACAGTCCAGTGGACAAATGCAGTGTATGGGAAGTTTAGCTGGTGCTGAATTGCAGTTCTATTTCCAGTGGATCCTGTTGGCCAGTTTCTATCTAGTCTGGTTTAAACTGGAGTATTCCCAGTGAAGAACATCCTTTGCTCCCATTTCTGATGGTTGAGAAGAATTTCACAAGCTGATTTTGTTTTGACATCACTTTAATAAACTAGTTTGAGAGTCTGAAATGTATTGTTTAGGTCTGCCTTAAATAGGAACTAGTAAGGGTTGTCACTCTGTGGTTAAAGTGCCAAAACAGTACTACTAATCTGGAGCGGTTATAGAAGTCAATGTGACTGAATTTCTGACATGTTAATTGAGATGGCATGTCTAAGACTACCCAATGTCCAGCTAGCTGTGGTTTATGTATGGGATAAAACCACTGGTAAGTTTTCCTCTGAAAGATAAAAGTAAACAATTTAGGGTAATCTCTGAAAGTAGATATTTCCCACTGATTGTACATTGACTCTCATACATTGTCAGCTTTTAAAAGCTCTGCTTTTGGTTCCTTATCTTTGTTTTCAGGCTGAATCGGCAACACATGCTTGGTATCACTGCAATGCAGAAACTGAATCACTATCGCCGTTCTTTCTGTCGAGATCTTTAAACACCAATGCATTTTTCTTTCAAAGTTCATTTGCCGTAGAGCACATTTCAACACAAACTGCATCCAGACATGAAGATTTTGGCTTGCAGGATGTCTTGATGGGATTTTCTGGTGGTAGTAGTTAGTGGAAGCTGCCTGCTAATTTTTCTGGGAAGAAGGCAAGATTTTGTTCTTGTGAAGCACAAGATTCCATCAAGTCATTGATCTTAATTGCTGAAAAACATAAGTTTTGTGACAGAAAATCTGTTTTCCTGCCAAAATAAATGTCTGTTACTGTTTTTTGATTCCTGAAAAGGTTGGCTTCATTAGGACCCATCTTTGGGATGTGGAGTGGGCAAGGGAAAAACGGGGAGGGGGGAGGCATTGGTGTAAAAATGGGTCAGATTTTTATTCAGCAAGGGATTTGGGAGTGATGGAAACAGCTGTCTTGTTAATTGTCCATATTACAGCACATACTTTTTTTTTTTTACAAAAAAGAGAATAATTCTCACCGTGCTGAAAAACACTGAGAATAAAAAAAATCACCTAAACCCTGAAGCATCTTTGGTTATTTATATACTTCACAATTGCCTGTGTTTCTAAAGTTATTTTCATTTTTAAAAGTATGGCTCCATCCTCCCCACCCTTCATATAATAGTTAGCATGTGCCATCAAGCCAGTTCTGACCTATGATGACCCTTTTCTTCAGTTTTTTCCCCCCAGGAAGGCCGTTCTCACGAGTGGCTTCCCAGTCCTTTCCTTTGTGGGAAGCCTGGGACTGTGTAGCTTCCTCATGGTCACAGAGGTTGGCTCTACTTGTGGCAAAGTGGGAATTGTACCCCCACCCTTTAGCTCCTCAGTCAGATATCTAAACTATTGAGCTATGCAGCCAGCTTGCCCTTCATATACAAAGATTTTAAAACAAAGCAAAACAATTTCTTTGCAATTAGATCTAATCATCTAATCATGATCAGATTGTTACAATCAACTTGAAATTGTTCCATTTTCCTCTTTTGAGATTTGGAGTGCAAACCGAGAACATCAGTAATAAATACACCTTTATAGGGAGTGATAAAAAAGATATAACGTAATAAGCAAGTTTAATTTAGTTACCCAGAATGTTTCTATAGCTTGTATCAGCCTTTTCACGTGACCCCTAAGATCCGCTGGCCACTTAAATTCGGACCAGAGATCTTGGGGGTTCGTTGCTCTTCCTGTGTTCCCACCCCCTCCACACTTCCTTGCTCCTGTCTGCCTGAGGGGAGGGAGAAAAAAGGGGAGAAAAGAATGTAGGCTCACCTCCATCTGCCGGTCGAAGCCGCCCCGAGCCCCGTCGTCGTCCTGATTCCTGTCTCTTAAAGGGGTGGGGGACAAAAAAACAAACAGAAGTGAGGAGAGCCCGGCACTCACTAGGTTACATCCGCATCATGGATTTTCACCCTTGGAGAGCAGGTACCTGAAAAGTGCGCTGGGACGCGCTTAGGTGGGCATGGTCGCACTTAATTTTTTGTAAACCCCGGAGCTGGTGGGAAAACAATTTTAAACTCCGGAGCTGGGAGCCATTTGCCGCGGAGTTTAGGGGTCGTGTGAAAAGGCCCCAAAGAGAAAAAAGTGAAGGATTTATATAATGGATTGAAAAAAGTGCTGTGTTGACTTACAGCACAGTCCTACGTGTATCACCTTAAAATTCAGGTAATTTACACAATCCTGCTTACATAGTGGTCCTCAATATATTCTGCCCCTACAAAAAAGCTTATCCAGTATCTCCTCCTGCAAACAGGAGGCTTGTTTGTCTCAGCAATCTGGAGACTGCACATAATTCTGCTGGCACGGCATCCACAGGGGCATGAGTATTCTGACCTCTGCATCATACTTAAAGATCCGATCTTGCAACCAACATGAAAATAAGGACTGCTTAATATACGTGAAAGGCAAGCTGTTTACTTGTCTGAAAATACAAATGACAGTGGTGATTCAGATCTGCATCCTGATGAACGCCAGGTCGGTGCACAATAAGATTCCTATCATCCATGACACCATCGCGGATGAGCAGCCCGACCTGGCGTTCATTACCGAGACTTGGGTGGGCACGGAGGGGGGGGCTTCCCTCTCCCTGCTGTGCCCGCCTGGGTACTTGGTAGAGGCTGTGGGAAGGTTGGGGGGTCAAAAGGGGGGAGGGGCCGCAATCATGTACAGGGATTATTTTCACGTTAGCAGGGCCTCGACATTGGTTAGCCAGGGGTTAGAAGTCCTCCACCTGTTGGTGGGACAGCGGGACAGATTTGGCATTGTGCTGGGCTACTGAGCTCCCCGCAACCCCGCACAATCCCTCCCAGAGCTCACGGAGTTCATCGCCGCTGCCCTGCTGAGGTCCCCGCGCCTCTTGGTTGCGGGTGACTTCAACGTGCATGCGGAAGGTGGACTTTCCGGTGCAGCTCTGGAGTTCATGGAATCCATGGCTTCCATGGGTCTGTCCCAGCATGTTTTATGCCCCACCCATAGGTCTGGTCACACCCTGGATCTGGTGTTTACCTCCATGTCGGGGGACTCGTGTCTGGAGGTGGGGGACATTGTAGCCCTCCCTGTGTCATGGACAGACCATCACCTGCTCTCATTTTCCCTGTCGATTCCGGCCCCACCTCGCGGGGACCACCGGCCGTCCATCTTGGCCCGCCCCCGGAGGCTCATGGACCCCCAGCGGTTCGGTGAACTCTTCGGAGGGCTACCTGATGGTATGACTGGCGCTCCGGTCGAGGATGTGGCTAACCTTTGGTTTGATACAGCTGTCCACACCATAGACCGGATCGCCCCCAAGCGCCTTCTCCGTTGCCGAGCCCGGTCCTCCCCTTGGTTCACGGGGGAGCTCAGGGTGATGAAGCAGGAGAGGAGGAGGCTAGAGCGCAGCTGGAGAAGAGACCGGACGGTATCAGGTAAGGCTGAGGTAGACGCCCAGACTAGTCGCTATATCAACGCGATCAGGGAGGCTAGGTCATCCTTTAACTCCCTGAGAATTGCTGAGGCCTCAAACCGCCAGGCGGAGCTCTTCCGGGTGGTTCGGGACCTCAGCAATCCTAGTCTGGCCAGGCCTCCTCCTACTGAGTTCAGTAGCGAGCAATTCGCAGCCTTCTTTCAAACTAAAATAGAGGCCATCCGTGCCGGCCTTGACTCCGGTTGCAGTGGTCCCGCCCCGCCATCCCCAGCTGCTGGTCCGCCTTCGTCTCCTCGGTTGGATGCGCTTGGGCCTGTTTCTGCTGTCGAGATCTCCAGAGCTATGGCGCATTGCCGGCCTGCCTCCACCCCTTTCGACCCTTGCCCTGCCTGGCTAATTAGAGCTGCCAGAGGGACTATGGCCGAATGGGCTTCAGTCATCGCCACCGCCTCCTTCAGCGAGGGGGTTTTTCCCTCTCGTCTGAAGGAGACGGTGGTAAAGCCCATTCTGAAAAAACCTGGCCTGGCGGTGGACGATCTATCAAATTATCGCCCAATCGCCAACGTCCCGTTTATGGGCAAGGTGATCGAGAGGGTGGCGGCGGTCCGGCTGCAGTCATACCTGGAGGATCGGCAGTGCCTCGATCCTTGCCAGTCCGGGTTCAGGCCTCGCCGGGGTACAGAAACAGCTTTGGTCGCCCTGCAAGATGACCTTCTCCGGGCGGCCGACAGGGGTTGCTCTACCCTGTTGGTCCTCCTGGATCTGTCAGCGGCCTTTGATACCGTCGACCACGGTATCCTGTTGGACCGGCTCTCTGAGGTTGGAATCGGAGGCACTGCTCGCAGTTGGCTCCGTTCCTTCCTGGAGGGCCGTCCACAGTACGTGCAGCATGGGGGGGAGTTATCGGCCCCTTGGATTCTCCCCTGTGGGGTTCCACAGGGGTCGTCTCTGTCCCCCATGCTGTTTAACATCTACGTAAGGCCATTGGCGGGGGTCATCAGGAGTTTTGGAGTCTGCTGTCACCAGTACGCTGATGACACGCAGCTCTATCTCTCCTTTAACACCTCTGCTGTGGAAGCTGTGGAAGTCCTCGACGGGTGCCTGGGGGCCGTACTGGCTTGGACCGGGGCGAACAGGCTTAAGACGGAGGTCATGTTCTTCGGGAGCTCGCCGTCGGGGTACGGTGGCCCTCTCCCCTGTCTGGGGGGAGTTTCCCTCCAGCTTGCGGAGAGGGCGCGGAATCTGGGTGTGCTCCTGGACCCGGCGCTCACCTTGGAGGCCCAGGTGGCATCGGTGACCAGGTCCGCCTACTACCATCTCCGTCGGATCGCCCAGATCCGCCCGTACCTCGACGCGAACTCTCTGAGAACAGTGGTCCAAGCTCTGGTGATCTCGAGGTTGGACTACTGTAACGCCCTCTACATGGGGTTGCCCTTGACTCTTCTCCGGCGTCTGCAGCGGGTTCAGAATGCGGCGGCCAGGCTGGTGGCTGGTGTGCGTCGTTATGACCACATCACCCCAGTTC
Source organism: Phrynocephalus vlangalii (assembly GCA_037367305.1). NCBI lineage: Eukaryota > Metazoa > Chordata > Lepidosauria > Squamata > Agamidae > Phrynocephalus > Phrynocephalus vlangalii. Next base: position 56,061 of record JAWVWN010002514.1, read on the forward strand.
TGGCCCGCCTGCACTGGCTGCCCGTTGCAGCCCGGATTAGATTCAAGGTCTTGGTTTTAGTTTTTAAAACCCTCCATGGCTTGGGACCGGACTACCTGGCAGAGCGTATCGCTCAGCGATCAACCTCGGCCCGTCCCGTTCGGCAGGCGCGAGCGCACATGCTTCGGGTCGCCACCCCTCGGGAAGCCCGGAGGACGAGTACTCGGACCCGGGCTTTCTCAGTGGCGGCCCCTAGCCTCTGGAATTCCATCCCCAGTGAAGTGCGCTCTGCAGAGTCCCTGCTGGCCTTCCGGAAGGCGTTAAAGACCTACCTTTTCCGGGAGGCCTTTGGCGATCTTTAACTGTTTTCTTTTTTCTTTTCTTTTTTTAATCCTCCGCCATCGTAAACTATTTTATCTATAATTATCAGTCATTGAGGTGCCATTAGGTTTTAACTTTGCTTAGTGTTATTTTTATTTGTTTTATTTTTGTTTTTTTGTAATTTATGGCTATTGAGGCCCGATGTTTTGTAAGCCGCTTAGAGTATATATTGTAGATAAGCGGGGTATAAATGCAATAAATAAATAAAATAAATTAGGCATATAAAATGGTATTTTTAAACAGAAGAACATTTTATCTTCCTTTGTAGATTTGCTTCATATACAGTATAGGTCTGGGGGGGGATATATTATTAATAACGCATCTCTCCTTTCTTCTCTCTGTGTATTACATTTATTCCACTTTAATTAGGCAGTTAGCATGTGCCCACAATTGGAGCAAGTCCCTCCTGAAAGGTTGGGATGAGTCTCACCCTTACCTGGTACACAGGTTCTCCATACAGGTGTTTGTGTGGGGGGGGGGATTACAATCGTGATCGACTCTTCGTGACCCCATGTCCATGGAGTTTTCCTGGCAGGAATACTGAAGTGGCTTGCCAGTTCCTACTCCAGGCGCCTACAGCACCTGGTATTCCCTGGTGGTCGCCCATCCAAGTACTAACCAGGCCCGACTCTACTTAGCTTCC